>PVKS010009333.1:5503-64523 GCA_004027875.1 Aplodontia rufa
TTAAGAGAGAGAGGGGGCTGGAGCAGTGGCTCAGTGGTTTCAGTGCTTGCCTGGCAAGCACGAGGACCCAGGTTCAAACCCCAGCACCACTTACACAACTAAGTGTGTTTTTTTTAATTGAAAAACTAAATAAAGTTGTTTCTCTCTTTCTCTGTCTCTCTCACTGTCTCTCTCTCTTTAAAAAGAGAGAGAGGGAGGGACAGTGAGAGACAAAGAGAGGAGAAAGAAAGAATCAATTTTATTTAGTTTTTCATCTGTCCTTTGTTTCTCTAGTTGTGTACATGGTGGTGGGGTTCGAACCAGGCGCTGTAAAAGCTTAACCACTGCTCCAGCCCCTCTTCTCCAAGTTTTGACAATGACACTTTTGACATTTGCTGTGGGAAGGCAATGAGAACCACACCAAGCCTGCCTCCTGGTCAGCTACTCTAAATAGGAAGACACTCTGATTTGAGAGAGGAGAAAAAGCGGGTGCTTAGACACTAGGTACTCCCTGCATTTCCTCTGGCCCAGCATCCTCCTCTAGTCTTCAGCTGCCATATCTTCCAGGCCACACAGACCTTGAGGACGGTGCCAGGATCACTGAGGGAATACTCCACTCTGCCTTTTTCCCTCTCTTTTGAAAAACAACATCAAAAGTTACACTTTGAGAACGTTAAAAACAGGGATTTTCGGGGACGCTGTCCAAGGTGACCTGACTAAAGCAGAAGCGTGGCTGTCTGTGACTTCTGGGGCACCTTCCAAAATTAGCAACAGCCAAGCTTTCTCCCAGTGTTTGGTGAAGCCTTGACCTAAAAACCACAGCTCCCTTGGCTTCGTGGGCGGACTGTCTTTTCCAGACAGTTGAGGCCAGTCTTGGCTTTATGTTCAGCATTAGAAAATAAAATTTTTTTTTGTTTGTAATAGGATTAAGAGCATAAGATATGAATAAGAAATATGAAGTTTCCCTCTGGACTTTGCTCACCTGAAAGGTAGAGCAAATTCTGTTATTTCTCTGAGTTTGTTTCTTCACCTCCACCTCAAAGGGCTTTTTAAAGAATACATCTTGGGGCTGGAGCAGTGGCTTAGCGGTTACGGCGCTTGCCTGGCATGCACGAGTACGCGAGTTCAAACCCCAGCACCACGTACACAGGAAGAAAAAAAAAAAAGAATACATCTTTAGGGATCGACTGGTGGTGCGGCACTTGCCTGGCACGCATGAGGATGCAGATTTGAACCCCAGCACCACATACACAACAAAGTGTCAGAGCAACGAAAGCCACATAAAAAACTGAATAAAATTGATTCTTTCTCTTACTGTCCTTCTCTCTCAAAAAAAAATCTTTAAAAATGAATAGCTAACGTAAAGAACTTAATAGTTAATAGTAAGTGATTACTACAGACTGAGTACTACTAAAGACCTTACAGTACATAATGATAAAGTGCTCGTTACATGCGCAAGGCATAGTAAATCAATAGTAATTTTTACTGCTATGGATCGTAAGCATATCACTAGGCTATCACCTGTGGGTTTTTTTTTTTTTTAGATTTGTGTTTTAGAGAAAAAGGGACAATGAGAGAGAGATAAAGAGAGAGAGAGAGAGAATCAATTTTATTTAGCTTTTTTTTTCATCTGGACTTCATTGCTCGAAACTTCATCGTGTAGGTGGTGTTGGGGTTCGGACCTGCATTCTTACGCATGCCAGGCAAGTGTTGTAACTGCTGAGCCACTGCTCCAGCCCCTCACCTGTGTTTTTGAACACTGGAAACAATTCGCATAAAAAATCAGCTTTTAAAAACAATATAACTTAGCCAGGTGCAGTGGCACGTGCCTTTAAACCCAGTGACTCTCGAGGCTGAGGAATGAAGACTACAAGTTCAAAGCCAGCCTCAGCAACACAGAAAGCCAACCAACTTAGTGAGACCTTGTCTTAAAATAAAAAATAAAAAAGGGCTGGGGACTTAGCTCAGTGCCCCTGGTTCACTCCTTGACTTATCCAAATAAAATAATAGCTTAAAAAATTAAAAAGTGTAACTCAAAACATGCACACAAGGATGCACCGCTCCCTGTCTCTTCCCCCATGAGGTCCTGCACCGCCTTGGGACTTTGCCAGCAAGAAAGGCCATCACCAGATGTGGTCTTTGACCCTGCACCAGAACTGTGAGCCAAAATAAACCTTTTTTTATTAAAACTTTAAAAATAAAACTCAGGAGATTTTAGTATATTCAAAGTTATGCAACCGCCACCAGTATCTAATTCCTATTCCAGAACATTTGCTTCATTCCCAAAAGGCAACTCCATACTGATTAGCAGCCAAATCTCCCCTACCTGCTTCCCCAAGTCCTCTGCAGACCCTCAGCTACATTCTGCTGCTATGCATTTGCCTCTTCCAGATATTTCACATACATGGAGTGTTTTGTGGCTGGCTTCATTCATAGAATAATGTTTTTAAGTCTCAACCATCTTGTAGCATATATTATGGCTCCATTCCTTTAGAAAGCTAAATAATATTCCATAGTGTGGATATTCCACACTTTATCCATTCATTCATCTGTCAGTGGGTTTTTTTTTTTTTTAAGAGAGCAAGAGAGAAAGAGACAATAAATTTTATTTTATTTTTTTTCATCTGGCCTTTGTTCTTCCCACACCTAGCTGTGTATGTGGTGCTGGGGTTTGAACCTGGGTCCTCATGCATGCCAGGCAAGCTTGGTAACCACTGGCCACTGTTCCAGCCCCCACATCCTGTCTTTAAAAAAAAAAAAAAAATTCTCTTCAATAGGATCCCACATCAGGTGGCCAGGCCTGCAATCCTAGTGACTCTGGATGCTGAGTCAGGAGAATGGCAAGTTCAAAGCCAGTCTCAGAAACTTAGGGAGATCTTGTCTCAAAAACAAACAAACTCCCCCAAACACACACACACACACACCAACCAGGCAACAGGGCATGGACTGTGGCTCCATGATTACTTTCCTGGTTCAATCCCCCCCGTACCAAAACAGGAAAAGAGAAAAAAAATCGCCACATCAATGTTTTAAAATAGAGAAAAGTAATGTAACTCGTATTGTTTGTACTCATTCACATGACCAATCAGATTTTACACTTGTCTTACTCAGCTCCCCATTAAAAGTCTGAATTTCCCCCCCAGTTGAGCAAGTTTGCCTCCTAGGCCAAGCATATCAAAGTTGTCCGAAGAGATCTTTGCAAACTTCTAAAGTGAGTGAAAAGGCTGGTGACTGTACAGTATGCAGTCGCTAACGCTAAACCAAAATCCAAACTGTGAACAGCAAAAAGCTTAGTTTTCGCGCCCCAAGGCTGCAGGACGCAGCGGCCTCTGAAGGGCCGGGTCCGGGCAGGCGTGGCTTGGCCGCAGCGCAGGAAGTCGCTTAGCCAATCAGCGCCTTGCGTCCACCGATCGAGTGAGCTTTAAAAGGCCTGCCCTTTCCGTCCCAATGCCTTCTGCTGCTCTAACGCACCGACCCCAAGGAGTTAACAGCCCTCGGCCTTCGGGGTCGGGAACCGGCTTGCACAACCCCCCTCTCATCGGGCCACACCCACGAAAACGCCAAGAACCAGACACGCGGTCCCCAGGCTTCTGGACTGTCGGGACACACGATGCCTGCATGGCTAACTTTCTGGGAGTGGTGGCTGTCTGGGAGAAGCCGAAAGAACACAGATCCACTCTAGGAAATGAAACACGAGCAGGCCAAAGAGCAGTGTACACAACCTCCGAGGGCCGCCAATCCACAGGGTCCAAGCTGGGGTCCCCGGGGCTCAGGCCGTTAGCTCCCCCCACACCCGCCACGCCTTCTCCCACCCGGCCCCGGGAGCTGCTAGGACCAGGTGGGAAGCACACACCGAAACGAGCGGGACGCGCAGGTGATCCCCCTGCAGCCGGTTGAAGGCGGGGAACGTGCTCCAGGCGAGGAACCCGCCGTGCTCGGGCCCCAGCAGGGCCACGAGCAGCACCTGGTGCTGGAAGCGCACGGTCGGCTGCTCCTCGTAGCTGCTCCGCTTCAGCCAAAACCCTGAGTTAAAGAGGGCGGTGGGGAGCAGGTTAGCAGGGCCGGCCGGGGCCAGCGGCCCGCCGCGAGCTGTGTCGCGCACCGGCCGGGGCAGGCTCACCGTGGCTCCGGTAGGCCACCAGCAGCGGCGGGATGTAGGTGAGGACGGCGGCCAGCAGCAGGAACAACGCGGCCTTGGAGCAGAGCCCCGCGCGGTAGCCGCGCTCGGCGGGGTGAGAGAAGAGCTCGTACAGAGCCATGAGCACCGCGTGCAATCCCGCCGCGCACCCGGCACTCTTCGCGATTCCAGAGCGAGGACCAAGTTTGGCTTCTCCTGGTTGCCATCGCTTTGGTCTCCACGGCAACCAACCGCGCAGGGAAGGAGCCAATAGCAAGGACGCGGGCCTCGGAAGGGGCGTGGCCCACTTGGGGGCGGTGCCCACTGGAGAACCGTAATCGCCTTAAAGGCGGAGTGGAAGTGGAAAGTTTCCGTTCCTCGGAGGCATGGGCATAGTTCTGCTAAAGAAGATGTCCGTAAAAGTTAACTTAAGTGCTTCCTTACAGGTCATCAGTTAAGCCCCAGTGTCTGAAGCCCAACCATGCACATTAACACTGCGGCAGCCCTGGACAAGGTTCTGGGCTAGGGCCAAAGCCACGTTCCTTTGCTTCTGCTCTGTTCCACAGATGTTAGGACACAAATCCCCTGGCTCTTCGAAGGATAGAGGGTAAATAGTACATAGCTCTTTCTGGTATACTCAGTTACCTTGCACTGGGTACAAGCAGGGCTGCTGGGCTTAGAGGAGCTGAGGTCCTGCCCAAAGACAACACTGGCTTATCATTTACTCGAATGCTTCTGCCACCAAACCAATATTTCAAACATGGCTGATTTTCTTGAAAACTATGATTCATAGCCAAGTTCTTCATCACAAGACCCGGAAGCATCACATTGCTGTGTCAAGAGATAGTGGGAGGTTTGTGCTCATAGTGGAGTCCAGTAGTTAATGCCTTGGTTTTGAAGATAATCTAGAAGTTACTTTTAGAGGAAAAGAACCACTGAAATTCTAACACAGACCCACACAGAGAGGTTAAGACCTGCACATTTTGGAAAACTATCCCAGGTACTTACCATAATCCAAGTTGACAGTGTGCCATCGCCATAAAATGCTTTTGACATCCTCTACTACAAAACTACTCATTCTAGCTTTAAATCTTTACTTGGGGGCTGGAAGTGGCTCAGCAGGGCATGTGTGAGGACTTGGGTTCAAACCCCAGCACCACCTACACAACTAAGTGTTGGAGAAACAACTGAAAAACGAAACAGATGAACTAAATAAAGTTGGTTCTCTCTCACTACTTTACTTGGGTGGCAATATAGCTTTTTTTTTTTTTTAAATAAGGGTCCTGTGGAAAAGATTGGTATATTGTACATTCTTGAGAGTCGTTCCATGAAGGAGGCATTTGCCTCCAAAGTTTCCTTTTAACAGAAGGAAACACATACTGTGGTTAAGTCCCTGTTGAGACTGAGGGAAGTGACTGCTAAGAACTGAGGTATATAAAGGGGCTTGGCCTCTCTTTAGATGCCATGAATTCTGGAGAAGCAAATAGTAATAATGGATGCTAATAGATTGTTTTGATTCCATGATTTGAAGAAGCTTGTCTTTGTGGTTTTATTTCAATAATTTTTTCAGTACTGGGGTTGAACCCAGGGGTGTCTACCACTGAGCTACATCTCCAGCCCTCTTTATTTTATTTTTATTTTTTGAGACAGGGTCTCATTAAGTTTCCAAGAATGGTCTTGAACTTGTGATCCTCTGCCTCAGCCTCCCAAGTCATTGGAATTACAAGCATGCACCACCATGTCCAGCTGCTCTAATTTCAATTCTGTAAGAGAGAATATTAGATTAAAAATGCTAAAGATCTGTGTGTATAGCCATTTTTTCATACATTCATGACTGAGAACTGACTTCTCACTTTCCGTTTCCATAATGTTCCTTTGTTTCATACTGTTACCTCCAAAGGAAGTCATTCTCATAAAACTACACATTTTAGTCCTATTACTCTCCTTTTTTTCAAAAGAGAGAGGGACAATGAGAGAGAGAAAGAGAGAATCAATTTTATTTAGTTTTTCATGTGGCTTTCGTTGCTTGAACACTTGGTTGTGTACATGGTGCTGGGGTTTGAACCCGTGTCCTTGTACATGCCAGGCAAGCACCATAACCAATGAGCCACCACTCCAGCCTGTATTTAGTCTTTCTAATTAATATAGAGCTTCTGAATGTTTACTTCAAGGTTTCGCAACATTTCTTTTATCTTGATATTTATATTACTTGCCAGTTTTTACTTCCAACTCTGGGCTTTGTTTTGTTTTTGTTTTTATCTTTTTTATTTTGGTACTAGGGATTGAACCCAGGGGTGTTTTACCACTCACCTACATCCCCAGTTCTATTTTTCATTTTGAGCCAGGGTGTTGCTAAATTACTGAGGCTGACCTCAAACTTGCAATCCTCCTGTCTCAGTCTCCTGAGTTGCTGGGACTACAGACATGTGAATGCCAGGACACCGAGTCCCAGCCTTTGTTTTTATCTGGAAAGTTTACCTTTGAAAAATGCATCCTTCTCTTTGCATCAGAAGATTCACATTCCCTGTGAAGTCTTTCCTGCTTAGCCTCACCTGGCTTTGTGCTGGCCCCATAGCACTAGTTATCCTTCAGAATCCAGGTTCAAATACCTCTCCAACATTTGAAACTCATCCTGTGTTTTCGTAGATCTATTAATGTGTAATTGCATGTGTTCATTATCCTATTTCTTCCCCTGTCTTATCTCCTCAACTAACCACCGCCTTAAGGAAGGCATCCAGGGACCTTAGAACAATTGATAAGCTGAATGCAATGACCCAATAGTTAAGAAGGTGATGGATGCATTTTAAGGCACATCAAACAAGCGGATTAAAATGATGAATTGAAAAAGATGCCAAGAAAGCACATCATTGGAACACTGGGAGACAAGCCTATGTGTTGGTGAGCAGTGGATCTTTTTTCCTGAGAAGTTTACACAATGACCAGCTGTGTAAAGGGAAGCAGGGGTCCTAAATCCACTTTTTTCTTTTTTCCTTTATTCTTAACAGCACGGAGGATTGGAACCAGGGGCACTTTACCACTGAGCTACATCCCAGTCCTTTCTATTTTTGAGACAGGGTGTTACTAAATTGCTGAGGCTGGCCTCAAACTTGCAGTCCTCCTGCCTTAGCCTCCCCAGTCACTAGGATTACAGGTGTGCATCACCACACACCATGCATAGGGAGTTCTTTCTCTTTTTTCATATTTTGTTTATTTGTCACGCTGGGATTGAACTCAGGGTCCTGCACTTGCTAGACAAGGGCTATACCACTGAGCTAGCTATAACTCTAGCCCCTTGAGTCCAATTTCTAACTCCTCCACTGATTCCCTGACTTAGAGGATATTTTCGTTTTTTCACTCATTATCTAGCTAATATCATTCAGTTCAATGTTTTAAGTCTTCTCTCCAAATTTGAGACTTACAGAGTCATTCATACTCCATATCTTCACTTGAATGTATTTCTTTGGTATTTCATACTTTATCTAAAACCAAACTCTTGATCCTTACCTCCCAAACTGGCTCCCCTCTTGTTCGTTGGATGGCAATGCTGATTTTTTTTTTCTTCCAAAGAGAGGGACAGTGAAAGAGAAAGACAAAGAGAGAATTAATTTTATTTAATTTTATACGTGGCCTTCGTTGCTTTGACACTACATTGTGTACGTGGTGCTGGGGTTTGAACCTGCGTCCTCACATATGCCAGGCTAGCGCTGCAACTGCTGAGCCACCACTCCAGCCCCAATGCCAACTTTTCAAAACGCTTTTTTATCCCTTGCAGCCAATCTCAGCAAATTTTGTTAGCTCTACCTTTAAAATATATCCAAAATGCAACTATTTTCCATCACCTCCACAGATACCATCTTGGTCTAAGGCAACATTATCTTTCGCCTGGATTATCACAATCACCTCTGAATGATTTCCCTGTGTCTACCCTCAGCCCTCTACTGTCTATTGTCTAGACAGAAACTGATTTCTTTTTATGCCAGGGATTGAACCCAGGGTCTTGCACATGATAAACATGCATTCTACTAGTGACCAACACTTCCAGCTTAGCCCTGATCATTTTATTTTATTTATTTATTTTAAAGAGAGAGAGGGACAGTGAGAAAGGGAAAGAGAGGGATTGATTTTATTTAGTTTTTCATGTGAATTTCGTTGCTCTGGCAATTCATTGTGTAAGTGGTGTTGGGGTTTGAATCAGGGTCCTTGTGCATGCCTGGCAAATGCTGTAACCACTTAGCCACTGCTTCAGCCCCAACCCTGATCATTTTATGTTTTTTTCAGGGCTGAGGACCGAACTCAGGGCCTTGCGCATGCTAGGCAAGCACTCTGCCACTGAGCTAAATCCCCAATACCTACCCTGATCATTTAAAAAGGCCCCGAAGTGTTATACTTCTGCTTAATAACCTCCACTCACTTCTCATTCCATTCTAATAAAATCCAAAGTTAAATTTGTATAGAAATCAAAGCACTAGTTTTGTTCTAGGTCTTTTTTTTTTTTTTGAGAGAGAGGGACAGTGAGAGAGAGAGAGAAATATTTACTTATTTTTTCATGTGACTTTCTTTGTTCCAACACTTTGCTGTGTATAGAATGTTGGGGTTTGAACCCCCATCCTCATGCATCCCAGGCAAGTGCTGTAACCATTAAGCCACTGCTCCAGCCCCTGTTGTAGGTCTCTGGTCTCATCTCCTAACATACTACCTGTTTATTCCTGCTCCAGTCACAGGAATTCCTTTGTGTTCCTGGGATATGCTGACTATTTTATCTACCAGTAATCTCTCTAGTAACCTACCCTGCTCTATCTTTCTAAATAGCACCTATCATTACCTGACATAATTTTTTTCTTATCCCACTAGAATACAAATTCCATGACAGCAAGGATATTATCTGTGTGTTCACTATCTTTCCCAGTCCCCGGAACAGTGCATGTGTATGCAACAACACCAGTTTCAAAGTATGAAATTCAAAGAATTTTTCACTTCATTAAACACAAGTCTATTCTAGCTACTCCAAAACACAATCTTAAAATAACTAAAATGCTTTTAGAATGAAGCTGGATTCCACAGCATCCATCAGGAATTTCAACTATAGGGAATGATGGATGACAGTGTTTATAATATAGGCCTGATAGATGCATCAGAATCACAAGCACGTGGCAGGGGTCATGTGTGTAATTAAGTGAATATTCTTGTTATGTGTTCACCAGCTCATAAACAGATGGTGACTGACCCAGACCAGACTTCCCTGATGACTCTGCTTAGAAGAAAGGAATTACATCACTGATTTAGGAACTTCCAGGATATGCCTAGGTAGGTGACACACATGCAGAGCCCAGATGTGATTGCCAAGTCACTGCCATGCCAGACAAGGAAATCTGTCTCATGACCTGCGCTCAGAGGAAGGCTCCAAGCCTAAGGATCACAATTCTTCACCTCTGCCAGTCAAGGATAAGGGCTCTTTGTGATCAGATGCATATTTGTTCAATGAATTCCACTACTGTGTATAATTATAAGGCATCAATTAAAGATAAAATTTAAGAGCGCATATTTGATACACGTTTTCCTAGATGTTTATTCAAATACTTGTTCACGAATGAAGGAAGGAAATGGGACTTGTTTAAATCAGTGTCTAGGTCAGGGTAAACTGTTACGCCCTCTTCAATGCTGGATCTCCAGGTTGTCACCAGCACCCCTCCCCACACAGTGCCCACGAACTAGTCATTCCCCCGTGTTAGGCACCAGCCGGTCACCATTCCGACAATACTCCCCGAACTGCCAACGCCTTAAACATCTCCCTTGTCATCGACAGTCACTAGAAACTTCTGTCGTGAATAACGCCGAAACACTGTCACCAAAGCCATGGACTTCCCAGGCACACCCCTTCTTATCCGTCTCACTCTTCCTGGGACCCCACGACCCCGAAACGCCACCCCTGTGCCCTGTGCACCCCCTGCACCCTCTCTCTCACGCACCCGCGGCCCAAGCCAAGGTTTCGCGCTCCCCGACGCCCGCAGCCCTCGGGACCCCGCCCCCAGACAGCGGCCACGCCCCCTGGAGCGGCGTCCGCGCGAGCGGCGCCGGAAGCCCCGCCCCTCCCGGTTGCTAGGCTCCATCGGCCGGAAGTCCCGCCCGCCGTGGAGTCGCCGCCTCCGCCGCCGCCGTCGTTGTTGTTGTGGTCGGTTCGGTCAACTCCGCGGCTCCGAGAGCCGGGTCCGTCCCCTGCCCGCCGCCGCCATGAAGTGGATGTTCAAGGAGGACCACTCGCTGGGTAAGCGGTCGGCGCCGGCCTCGCCGCGGGGGCCGGAGCGGCGGGTGGCCCATCCCCCACTCGGCCGCCCTGGGCCGGGGCGGGCGGGGCGGATGCCGCGCTCCCGCTCGGGTGGTCCAGGCCCTGCCGCCCCTGGGCGGTTCGCTGACCTGCGCCACCTGCGCGGTCCCTTGGGGAACCGGGACGGAGGACTGCGGCGGCGGGGACGCCGGAACCAGGGCCCCGGGGCGTGCGCGGGTCGCGGGGGGAGGGGGCGTGGGGGGCAGCGGCCCGGGAACCGAGGAGCGGCCGGCGGGCAGGCGCGGCGGTCAGCTCGGTGTGTTTGTCTCACAGAACACAGATGCGTGGAGTCCGCGAAGATCCGAGCCAAGTACCCTGACCGGGTTCCAGTGAGTGTTTGGACCCCGTGCCCCCGCATCCTGCTGTCCCCGCTGTCACCTGTGGTCAGGGAGCCGTTTAGGGCCAGGGCCATTCAACAGTTGACAAGTTGACGTTCCACCCCTCCTAGAGCCCACAGACGTGTCTGGGTCGGGGCCGGCCCGGGCGAGTAAGGGGCTGGGGCTGGGGCTGGTGCTGTTCAGGTACCACAGTGCTGAATCTCCCGATCTAGGCCATTTAGCCGTCTGCAGCCTCCAGGCTCCCGAGCCAATTATGTAAGGAACAGTGTTCTAGGACAGGGCAACAGGTCACCACCACTTTGGGGAATGGTGGTGGAGACTGTCACTTTAGTCTTGGAGGTGGCACTTTAATTTCAGAACCTTCATCTATAACTTGTAACCTCTGTCTTTAATAAACTTCTAATTTCCTTTCTTCACCCTGACCCTGTCATTTTTCCTGACCAAACAAAAACAAAATGAAAATCTTTTCCCTTTAATCAATAAAAAAAAATGATCCAATATTTCTTCCAAGATGAGGGAGATGGTTTCTGTTGTCCTTATTGATTTTCTCTCTTTCTTTTTTAAAGAGAGAGGAACTGTAAGAGAGAAAGAGAATCATTTGTATTTAGTTTTTCATGGGGCTTTCGCTTCTCTGACACTTTCCTTGTGGACATGGTGCTGGGGTTTCAAACCCATGTCCTCAAGCATGCCATGCAAGCACTGTAGCCGCTGAGCCACTGCTCCAGCCCCCTTATTGATTTTCAAAGGACATTGTGGCCTGTTATTACAGCTCTTTGCTTGTAAACAATTCCTTTGGGGAGGGAGCCGGCGGAATTGTTTACAAGCAAAGAGCTGTAGATTGCAAATCTCTTCAGAGAGAAGTTAACAGGCCATATGAAGAGCTTTATTCTTGACTGGCTAGGATTGCCAAGCACTGCTGTTAAGTTCATCCATTATTGTTTCTTATGATCGTTGGGATCTTAATTCTTGAGTAGTGTGGATCCATTCTGGAGTACTGCAGTAAGAGACTACTGATGAAACCCTTACCAGATATTCTTGTGTCTGCCTGGGTAAAATGTTGAAAAGCTTAGTAGCTGTTTCTCTTACAAATGCTAAGATCAGGGATGAGAGATAATGGACCACAGAAAAACACTTAGGTTTCCCTATAGCACATTTGTATCAGTTCTTAGCATTCAGAGTGTGGCTTATTAAGCCATAAGCGTACTTTTCTCATGCTATGCATTTCCCACCCACAGCCCTGC
Organism: Aplodontia rufa; assembly: GCA_004027875.1. Classification (NCBI taxonomy): domain Eukaryota; kingdom Metazoa; phylum Chordata; class Mammalia; order Rodentia; family Aplodontiidae; genus Aplodontia; species Aplodontia rufa. Next base: position 17,501 of record PVKS010009333.1, read on the forward strand.
CCACGCTGTTCATCAGCTCCCTGACAGTGTGAGGCCAGAGCCTCATTTAGAAAAATCTAGTCTTGACCTTTCTTTACTTTCCCAGGTAATTGTGGAAAAAGTCTCTGGCTCTCAGATTGTTGACATTGACAAACGGAAGTACTTGGTTCCATCTGACATCACTGTGGCCCAGTTCATGTGGATCATCAGGAAAAGGATCCAGCTTCCTTCTGAAAAGGCAATCTTCCTGTTTGTGGATAAGACAGTTCCACAGTCCAGGTGAGAGGTGTTTACTAGATGGGCCCTCTGGTATCAGACATCTCCTTGGCTGCCATTGAACTCAAAATTTGGAGGTCTGAAACTTGTAAATCTGGATTTTGTGTTTTCTGACATTCATAGTTCCAGGAAAATAATAAAGGGCTGCAACATATGTGAGAGTACTTTGGCTTAAGAAAATAAAACAAGGCCTGGACTTAAAAAAATCTAGCTTCAGCCCTCCATGTATAAGAGTTGAAGCCTGAAATGAGGTTTTCTGCTAATGATTCCTGAAATCAGCCTTATTTCTCTCAACTGGGAGCTTATGGGCCCTGCTGAGGCTCAGCGTCAGTTAATCACCTTGCTTGCTTGCAAAAGTCTGCTCTTTGCCATTGTGAATCAGTATCTGCCTGATGCTCAAGTCTGATAAAATGGCTGCGGTCCAGTAAAAGGCTCTGAAGTCCCTTTGCAGACTTATACTACTTTCTTTGTCAGCTTAACTGTTGTGCTGCCTGCTGACACCTGAATCTAGACAGTAGTGTTATAATTACTCTCTTCAATGTAGTTGACAACTCAGCTTTAGTACCCTGTGGAAAGAGGGAAATGGACAGATTGGGTCTGGACCTTGGGCCAGTCCTTTCCTATTATTGATTGGGCACTTCTAAGCCCTGAACTAGAATTTGGCCCCCACATCTCCCCTCAGTGTAAATTCCTGGCCTCATCTTACCTTAGTGACTCAACTGGGTTTCATATTATCACCCAAAAGTAAACTTCTAAAAGCTAAGACTTCATGCTTGTAATCCCAGCTACTTGGGAGGCTGAGGCAGAGGGATCCCAAGTTAGAAGCCACTCTGGGCAACTTATACACTGTCTCAGAGTAAAATGTAAAGAGAGAGGGATTTAGGTCAGTGGTAGAGCGTCTGCCTATCATGCATGAGACCCTGGGATCAGTCTCGCCAGTACTGCAAATAAATAAATAAAAGCTAAGGTGTTCATCAGCCCTGGGAACTACCAGAAAGAGGCCTGCGTCAAATTCCAGACCTTATTTCTACTAAAGGTGGAAACCTCTTGCTATTTTTTTGCTCTGATTGCTTCTTTCCCAGTCTTTACCACCTCCATTTCCTGCTCTTTGTTAGCAAAGCAGGGCAGGGGAGAAATGAAAGCTTCTTAAGGCCAATGTGCTGCCTGAGGAGACAGGCCAGGGCCTACTCATCGGATATCTTGGTCTGTTACTGCTTTAACTCTGAAAGCTGTGGTGTTGCTTCTAGCAATGATCTTGTCACCGTTGGGTTCTTGTAGCCTTCCCGTCACAGGCTTCTGGGCAGTGTGTTAGCAGGGGAGGAGGCCTTGAGACCCTGAGGTCACTCTTACTGAAGGTGGTGGAGGAGGGAAGTCTTTCATACCACCTGGAACTTCTGCAGAACCTTGGTGATCCTATTTCCTTCTTCCTGGAGGTGACTAGGACCTATGGCATTGAGTTTATTTTTCTCCATGCTCATTCTCTGATACTTTTTGAAGGAAATGAAACAGACTTTTGGAGACATTATTTCTCTCATGGCCCCATGGTAATCTAACAGTTAAAATGGTTGTAGGGGGCTGGAGCAGTGGCTCAGCGGTTATGGCGCTTGCCTCGCTGCCAGGACCCGAGTTCAAACCCCCGGCACCACGTACACAACTGAGTGTTGTAGCAACAAAGTTGTTGTTGAAAAACTAAAGTTGTTCCTCTCTCTCCCTCTCTCTCTCACTGTCCCTCTTTCTTTAAAAAAAAAAATGGTTGCAGGTCTTATCAGCTACCCCTTCTTCATCATTCTTGAGGTATAAATAGAATTGAAAATGAAAAGCGATTCTCAGGTCAACAGAGGTTGCTTCAGGGCCACTTTCTGTCAAGTCCCATTGGCCTTTCCAGCCTGGGAGAATCCTTCCTTTAGTAGATTACACGTGACCCATACTGGGTTTTTTACTGAGGATTGGACCTCTGAACCCAGAGCGCTATATCACTGAGTTATATACCCCCAGTCCTCCTGGTTATTTTTATTTGTACTTAATTTATTTTTTTCAGAGAGAGAGAATCAATTTTATTTAGTTTTTCATTTGGCTTTCACTGCTCCAACACTTCGTTGTGTTTGTGGTGCTGGGCTTTGAACCCGCGTCCTTGCGCATGCCAGACAGGCACTGTAATCGCCCAGCTATTGCTTCAGCCCCTAATTTAATTTTTTTTAGTTTTGAGACATGGTCTTGCTAAGTTTCTGAGGCTGACCTCAAACTTGAGATCTTGCCTTAGCCTCTTGAGTTGTTGGGATTATCGGCATGTCTACCACGCCTGACACTAAATAGGGATTTTAGAACTCAATTCCTGACTCCTCAGGAGGTAAATATCAGCCAGGGTATCTCTAAGTCCTTAGTACTTTTGGGCTCCCTTAATGACATCTTACCCTACAATTGCTCATCTTGGAGTTTTTTTTGTTTTTGTTTTTCATACCAGGTATTGAACCCAGGGACACTTAATTACTGACCCACAACCCCAGCCATTTTTATTTTATTTTATTTTTTTATTTTGAAACAGGGGTTGCTAAGTTGCTAAGGGCCTCGCTGAGTTGCTACCTCCTGCCCCAGCTTCCCGTGCTGCAGAAATTATAGGTGCGCACCACCCTTCCTAGCTCATCTTGGAGTTTTTGTTTGTTTGTTTAATTTTTAGGTATTGGCGAATTGAACCCAGGGATGCTTAACCCCTGAGCCACATTCTCAGCTTTCTAAATTTAATTTAATTTAATTTTTTAATTTTGAAAACAGGGTCTTGCTAAATTGCTGAGGCTGGCATGAACTTGTGATCCTCCTGCCTCAGACTCCCAAACTGATGGGATTACAGGCATGCATCACCATGCCCACTGGAGTTTTACTTATTTATATTTTTTAAAAAGGAGAGAGAGTCAGTTTTATTTTTCCATTTGTTTTTTGTTTTTCTTCCACTTAACTGTGTGCATGGTGCTGGGGTTCGAAACCTGGATCCTCTTGCATGCCAGGCAAGTGCTCTACCACTGGGCCCCCTCTCTAGCTCCTGGAATTCTATTTTTTTTTTTTTTTTAAAGAGAGAGAGGGACAGGAGAGAGAGAGAATTTCATTTAGTTTTCCATGTGGCCTTCGTTGCTCTGCACTTCATTGTGTATGTGGTGCTCGGGTTTGAACCTGTGTCCTTGTGCATGCCAGACAAGCACAGTAATCACCAAGCCACCAGCTCCAACCCCCTTGGAATTCTATTTTTAAAAACAAATTTGTTTATAAACAGAAGAGGCATGTGACACCAGCAAGCCTTAAGCAAATGTAATTGCCCCTGGCAGTGCTAACTAAAGTCCAAGGGTCTCCTTAAAACTGATGTGTGACTCAGCTTCACCTTTTCCTCCCCAGAGCAGATTACCTGCCTCTTTAGCTCTGTTCTAGCCCCTTAGGGAAGCTTAGAGCCTCCTTTAACCTTGGGGCTGCAGAGAGCCGCTGGGGAAATCAGAACAGACTAAGGATGCATCCAGGCCTGCGGGAGCTCTTCTCACTGGCAGGTCTGCTCTGGATCACTTGTGCCTGAGGCTGAAGAAGTAATATCAGTTATTTCTGCCTTGGATCTTCATTATTGTTTACGGTAGTTAGTGTTAAATATTGATTCTAAAAATAGAAACAGGCACGTCCCAAAGAGTTTCACTTCCTTAATTTTTTCTGAGTTCTTGTTTCTGTGAATAAGTGGGGGAATCTCAGTTGCATTATTCAGGTACCACTGGAAAGCTGAATTCTTTGCTTAGGTGCCTGTATTAGGAATCAGGGCAAAAACAGAAAGGGAACTAACTAGGCCTTGGGGCAGACAGAACTGAACATCAGCGTACAAGTTTCCCTGCTGTGGCCTTAAAGGGGAACTCAGATCTGGCAGTGGTCTTGGGTCTTTGCTTAGAGCACAGACAGAGATCTTCTTAATTGCATATTTAAAATAGAAAACGGTGGCTCAGCGGTTGGAGCTCTCGCCTGGCATGCGCAAGGACCCCGGTTCAAACCCCAGCACCACACACACAACTGTTGGAGAAACAAAGGCCAGATTAAAAAATTAATAAAATTGATTCTCTCTTCCCCTCTCCCCGACTCTCTTAAAAAAAAAAAAAAAAGAAAGAAACAGAAGTGTATTATTAAACAAAATATTTCTAAGATGTTATAATTTGACTTTGGGAAATTGGTGCCAGTTAAGATGATGGTGTTTTGTTGCTTTTCAGTTTTAAAGAGGTCTTAAAGGATGTGCTGTCTTATGGATGAGCTTAAATTAGCAATTTTGATCATTTCTGCGTAAATACCTCTTCAGAAACAGGCTTTTTCAGCAGTGGAACAAGGTGTTCATATCAGAAAAATCTAATGAACAGGAACAACTAATAGTTCTTTATATTTTAGAGTCTTGGGGAGCTTCCTTTCTTTTTCTTTTTTTTTGGCGGGGTACCAGGTATTGAACTCAGAGGCATTTAACCTACTAAGCCACATCCCCCAGCCCATTTTTTTGAGACAGGGTCTTGCTAAGTTGCTTAGGGTCAGGCTAGATGGCTGAGGCTGGCTTTGAACTTGCAATCGTCCTGCCTCAGCCTCCTGAGATGCGGGGATTATAGATATGTGATATTGTGCCTGGCTTGGGAGCTTTCAGAGTGATTAGTATACGTGAAGACAGACATATACATACATATATATGTACACACACATTTATACACATATGTACATATATAAGTAATCTTAAAATTTTTTTCCTGGGGCTGCAGTTACAGCACCTGCCTGGCATGCACAAGGACACAGATTCAAATCCTAGCACCACCCACCTACACAATGAAGTGTCAGAGCAATGAAAGCCATATGAACAACTAAATAAAATTGATTCTCTCTTTCTTTCACTTTCTCTTTTTTTTTCTTTACCTAAGTTACTATTTCTTTTCTTTCTTTCTTTCTTTTTTTTTTTTTTTTTTTTTAAGAAATTGAGGGCTGGAGTGGTGGCTCAGCGATTATAGCGCTTGCCTGGCATGCACAAGTACACAGGTTCAAACCCCAGCATCCATGTACACAACTAAGTGTTGAAGCAATGAAAGCCATGTGAAAAACTCAATAAAAAATTGATTCTCTCTCACTGTCCTTCTGTCTTTAAAAAAAATAAAAAAAATTAAAAATTGAGTTATTGCACAGTCATAAATGCATATAAAGTCTTCTTTCTCTTTAAAAAATTTTTTTCTGGTATTTGGGATTGAACCTAGGGATATTTTATCAATGAGCTAAATCCTCAGTCCATCCTTTTTTTTTTTTTTTTTTTTTGTGCCAGGAATTGAACCCAGGGGTGCTTATTAACCACTGAGCCATATCCCCAGGCCTTTATATTTTCTATTTTGAGATAGGGTCTCACTACATTGCTTAGGGCCTCACTAAGTTGCTGAGGCTAGCTTTGAACTTGTAATCCTCCTGCCTCAGCCTCTGGAGGATTATGGGTGTGTGCCATCATGCACAGTTTTATTTTTGTTTTCTTTTCTTTTTTCTTTTTTAATGTTTTATTTTGAGTCAGGGTCTCATTAACCCTCCCAGAGGCAGGCTTGAACTTGCCAATCCCTTCCCTCACCCTTCTAAGTAGCAAGGCCATGTTAACTTTTTCCTTTTCAGGGAGAACCTTTCCAGGTTCCGCAGTAGTAGTCACTTTTCTTTACCCCACCCATCCTTCTTGCTGAGGGATAAGTCCAGCTCCAGTGGAAATCACCCGGGCTCCACAGCAGATGGCTAACCAGATGTGCTTTTCAATCCAGCCAGTTCATGAGTCAGGCCGAATCTCAGCCTCCACTGACCTGCCCTTGATCGGGGGCTGATAGCAGGGTTCACATGATTTGGGCACCTACACAGTTCTGGGTCAGCCTCCCTCAATTTGTAGGGCTGTTGAGTAGCATAGAATTAACGTTTGAGGCTGGGGATGCTACTCAGTGGTAGGGTGCTTACCTAGCATGCGTGAGGCCCCCATGTTCAATCCCCAGCCCTGTAAAATAACAGAACAAAAAACTAATGTTTGCCCTCAGTAGTATGGCCATTGGGGGATGTGGATCCTGTTAAATTCTCATTTATTGGCTGATTCTTCCATTATAAAAGTGGTTTTGCCTGGATCTGTATGACCCTGAATAGGGGAGTGTGGGGAACAAGGTTTTAGGGAGCAGTTTAGGTTCATCGTACTTCAGGGTCCTAACTCTGCCTTAGATTGGCTGCATGGCTTGCACCTGTCATTGTCTTTGCTTGTTTCTTTATCACACTCAAGAGTTTGGAGGTGGCAGTGCCTGATACCCAGAGCAGCATCCTTCTCCGATGAGTGTATGTAATACTTGGTGCCATAAGCAGTGGGTGTGTGTACTAGGGACTGGAGGTTGTCTTTGGGTGTCTTCTAAGCCACCTTCCAGTTAACTTAGGCAGGAAGCCTTGGAGTCTCAGTGCTCTTTGTGAGAGGTCCCACCATTTAGCTAGTCTGGGCAGCTAAGCTGGACAGATGGGTGTTTCAGGGTCCTTGGTCATTCCAGCAGTGGCCTGCTCAGTGCTTTGTGGCTCAGGCCTCTGGATTCTGAGAGGGGAGCTCATTCTCTGAGAAATTTATGGAATATGTCTGAATCAATATACCAACCTTCTGCTGTAGACTGCTTTCTGCCTCGGGTTACATTTTGACCCCTGTACTTCCACTCGAAGGAACTTTATTTTTTTATTTTAAGAGAGAGGGACAGTGAGAAAGAGAAAGAATCAATTTTATTTAATTTTTCATGTGGCTTTCGTTGCTGTGACACTTTGTTGTGTATGTGGTGCTGGGATTCAAACCTGTGTCCTTGCACATGCCAGGCAAGCACCATAACTGCTAAGCCACTGCTCCAGCCCCTTGAATGAAGTTTTAATGGGTCTTAAAACAGTTTTTTAAAAAACTCTTAGTGGTTGTTGACTTACTGGCTTCTGTCCAAGTTATTCTGACTTTGAATAAGTGTAGTTCAATGTGCCAGTCTTGTTTTGTGGCACCCAGGGAAGCCTCAAAATCAAGCAAGTGTTTAGCATTGAGCACCATCAGTTATCAAGTCCTTGACCTACTATCAGAACATAGTATAGGGCTGGAGCGGTGGCTCAGCGGTTTTGGCGCTTGCCTGGCAAGCACGAGGACCTGGGTTCAAACCCCAGCACCATGTACACAACTAAGTGTTGGAGCAACTAAGGCCATGTGAAAAACTAACTAAAGTTGTTTCTCTCTTTCTCTCTCTCACTGTCCCTCTCTCTTTAAAAAAAAAAAGAACATAGTATAGCTGCCAACTAAGTAAAGCTTCTGCCTGATTCTGTGTGACAGAAAAGGACAATATTGAACTTTTCATTAGACATAATCATGTTGTCACATTACAGCATCAGAAAGAGACCTAAGACTGACTTTCTTAGAAACAGCACAGTTTGGGTATTTGTGGTGGCGCATGCCTGTAATCCCAGAGACTTGGGAGGTGCAGGCAGGAGGATTGCAAGTTCAAAACCAGCCTCAGCAATTTGGCAAGGCCCTAAGCAACTCAGCAAGACCCTGCTCAAAATAAAAAATAAAAAGGGCTGGGGATGTGGCTCAGTGGTAAAGTGCCCCTGGTACCAAAAAGAAAAAAGAAACAGTACAAGTTGATAAGAATGTTTCCTAGTTTTTTGACTTGGAGTGAATTATTGGACCTCTCCTTGCATTAGTTTTCTTTGTGGTGAGGATCAATAGTTAACCTGTGGTGGGCTGGAGCGGTGGCTCAGTGGTTTCGGCGCTTGCCTGGCAAGCACAAGGACCCGGGTTCAAACCCCAGCACCACGTACACAACTGAGTGTTGGAGCAACTAAGGCCATGTGAAAAACTAAATAAAGTTGTTTCTCTCTTTAGGAAAAAAAAAAAAGTTAACTTGTGGTATGCGTTTAGAACAGTGCTTGACGTGTGCTTGCTGTTGTAGCTAGAATTTTATCAGCCTCTGTTTTTGCTTGGGCACTGCTTAAATGAATTGATAAACCCACATTTTACTTAAAAAACAATGGAATCTAAGGGCAGAAAGGAGCAAAAGTCATATTATGGGCCCCAACCCTGCCAAAAGTCAGGGCTGAGACTCAGAGCCTGCCTTAGCAGTGGTTCCAGTGGACATTGCTCATCGGGCAGCAGGGAGAGTCTTGGTATTTATGAAACTCATGAAGTATTTCTAATTTAGCAGTGGAATTTATAGTCATTGCACTAGGGCTTCTAACTTGCTAGGAAAGCAGCAGAACTTAGTCTGTCAAATGGAAGCAGACTTGACATAGTGGCAGAGGATGGTCATCTTTGAATTGTCCAGTATCTGCTAACTGCACTGCAACACATTTGGTGATGGCAGTGGTGAGATGTTACCACAGGTCTCGTCGAGGCTCCTTGAATACTTGGGGTAAACACAATTGTAGCACTAGCTATAGTTGTTTTCCTAATAGCCTAATCCTAAATAGTCTCAGAAAAAAGTAGGGTTTCTCTCCAGGCATTCCCAGACACTTCGGTAGAAATCTGGGAGGTTCAGCTGCGTGTTCAAGGTCTTCTGCTAGTTGCTGGCTTTGCACTTACTTCCTGGTTGCTTCACATTCTGACTCCTGGTAACATGGGCTCTTAACGAAGAGCATCTCCCCACACCCACAGGACAAGTGTTTTTCTGCTAAGCCTGCACAAGGACTCCTGTTAGGTATTTAAAAACATGGTGATGCCTGGGTCCCTCCTCCAGAGGTTCTGATTTAATTGGCCTGGGGCAGGGCTTGGGTGTGGAGATGTTTTTAAAGCTCCCCAGTGATCCTGATGTGCAGCCAAGGACGAGAGACTCACAGCCGGGGATCCTTCCTCCACCCACCCGCCCCCTAGTCCTTTCATGTTTCAGAGCATGCAAACTTCATACACAATTTGAAAATTTTCTAGTAACTGTAGTAAAGAAGTAAAAACAGGTAAAATTAATTTTAATAATTTGGCCCAAATGTCTAAAATTTTGTCTTTTTAACATGTAATCAAAATTGAGATTATGTCCCTTTATTTTCATGCTAAGTATTTGAAATCTTATGTTTTACACTTTTGGTACATCCCAGTTCATTTGTAGCTAGAGGCTGCTGTATTAGACAGCAGTGATATAGGACATTTCCGTCACAACAGGCATTTTTATTAAACAGTGTTGTTCCAGGGAGTCCCTATTTTACAAATTCCAGGTTAAGAGGTCCTCATGGGGATCACCGCTTTTATTGTACAAGATGCTGGCAGCAGGCCTTTTCATATTCATACTCATCCATCCCCACTTGGTTACCTAATAATCTACCCACTCAGCTGTGCCAAGTTTGAAAATGGTATAGGAAGAATAGGAAAGGAGAAAACTCCCCTTTTGTGGATGTGGCCTGTGGCCCTGTTTACATATTGGTCCAAGTCAGCTCTTTAGCAGCAAAGCAGCGCTGGGGGGGCATGGGCTTTACCAGGTTAGGCCCTGGACCCCTCTCTACTCATGCCTGCCTGCCTCCTTCCGCCTGGTTTGATGCTGTGACTTGTCTGGGCTGTTGACTTCCAGTGTGTCAAGTGAGCTCACAGAGCAGCGTCTTACCGCTGGTTTGGTTGACACCCTCATTTGCGGTCATACTAATGTGCATCCCTATGCCTCCTGCTCATCTCAGATAGTAGACACGTGGCCAGAGCCTGCCTGGTGTTGCAGGTGTTACTAGTCACACTCTGGAGTTGGGACAGCTCAGTTTCATGGCAGAGAGCTAGATTAGGTTTCCACTGCAGTCTGTTTATGGTTTAGGGAAAGCCAGCTTTCCCACTCACACGTTTAGTTTAAGGAATCTTATTTCTGGAGGGTTCTTTGGAGTTTGGGTGGGCCTCTCTGGCCCACATATGGTGGGAGCTTTTGGCACTATGTGTGAGGGAAATAACTTGTCTTTGATGATGCTGATACAGATATTTTGGGAGCACAGGGGCTTTGGCTAGGTAACTTCCACAAGAATAAACCCACTTGTACCTATCATTAAGTCCAAATTATAAATCTTCAAATAAACGAGCCTGAAGAAGGAGAAAGCCCGGTATACTTTCTTATTAGGGTCCTTAACCCACACAGGGTTGATCTTTAGGCTCGTAATTTTGCTTAGTTTTCCCCCCCTGTTCCTTGGCATTTCAAAGGTATTTGGGTGCTGACCAGCCTGATCCCATTCAAGGAGCTGGATTCTTTTTTTTTTTTTTTTTTTTAAGAGAGAGAATGAGAGAATCAACTTTATTTTTTCATCTGGCCTTTGTTTCCCTGACACTTAGTTGTGTATGTGGTGTTGGGGTTTGAACCTGGGTCCTTGTGCATGCCAGGCAAGTGCTTCACCCACTGAGCTACTGCTCCAGCCCCAGGAGCTGGCTTCTTAAAGGATTTACTTAAATGGGCCTGCTTCTTCTGGACTGGAGGATGGAGACTCTGATTCTGGTTTTATCTACTAATTCCTAATTTGTCTCATATCTTTTCATGGCTCTCTTTCCCTTCCATAAAACAGATTTCAGCCGGGTGTGGTGGTGCACTCCTGTAATCCTAATGCCTTGGGAGGCTGAGGCAGGAGGATCAAAGCCAGCCTCAGCAACTTAGTAAGATCCTGAGCAACTAAGCATGACCCTGTCTTAAGATAAAAAATAAAACAGACTAGGGATCTAGCTTAGTGGTTGACTGCTCCTGGGTTCAATCCCTGGATACCAAAACAGGAACAAAAGTAAGGGGAAAAAAAGATTGCAGGTCAAAGCAGGTACTGATGCCTGAGTTATTTTTACTATCTTCCATGAGGGATCAAGCCCCTTATCTTTTGGCTTTTTCCTCCTGATACCTAGACTCAGTTTTCACTGATTTTTTTTTTTTCTCTCTTTCAAGCCTAACTATGGTACAGCTTTACGAGAAGGAAAAAGATGAAGACGGATTCTTGTACGTGGCCTACAGCGGAGAGAATACTTTTGGCTTCCAAGGGCCAGTGCTGGGCTAGGTGCACCGTTCCTGCTGTGGATCTTGTAAATAGCCGGCCATTTTCAGTTATACCAGACCTTCTTCACATAGAACTATTAGTGCATTTGTAACTGGATTTATTTCTTAATATATTGGAAGGTTTTGTTTCCTTAGACTAGTAAATTATCATACAGAGTTTTATTTTGAGTTTTTCTTTTTGTGCACTGTCCTCATGGCTATATTCTCCAGAGAACTTGTTCCTCTGGGAATCATATTTAATGAAGATATTTCCTAAATAAGTGAGGTAGGTGTGGTGTTAAGTGAAAGGGAAGGAAATGATGTTAATCTGGATTATGTTTGAAGTGTTAGATGGCTAAGTATTAAAAGCATCCAAATTAAATCCTTAGCGATCAGAACACTTGCTTCACTAGATTCTGCCAGCTGCCAATCATGTTGGACTGAGCTAATCTGTTCCTGTTTCTGAAACTATTAAGGTAAATAATTAACAATAAAACTTCCTCTTATAAAGGCATTTCAGCGTGACCATGTCCTTTATTCACCTTCATTTGAATGGGTCAGAGAAATGGCACCTACATTTGCCAGGCTAGCAGGGCTTCCTGGGGCCTTAGCAGCCCAGGCTGGAACTGGAAGCAGTGGTTGATGTCATAAAAGGGGACGTTTTTTAGAATGATGATATATTCACGTGGTTCAGATTTTGGGACTACATAAGAAAAGGTATAAACTGCAGAGTCTTTTCCTACCACTGTTTTCTTAGCTCTGCCCCTTATGGGAAACTCTTTTTACTGGCTTATTTCTTTTCAGTATTTATTTTTCGTATTACAATTAAATATATGTCCTTATTTTCTTCCTTTTATATATATTTATATACATTGCCCTTTTTTTGGAGGGGCAGAGCAGTAGTACAGTTTGAACCCAGGGCCTTGCACATGCTAAGCAAGCACTCTACCACTGAACTACATCCCTAGCCCTTTGTGAATTTTATTGTGAGACAGGTTCTCACTACGTTGCTGAGGCTGCCTCTAACTTGCATCCTCCTGGCTCAGCCTCAAATGCCTGGGATTATAGGCATGTACCACCACTCCTGGCACATTGTTTTTTTCATTTAGCACTCTAGCCCGGTAATCTTTACGTATTAAACTGATATGCATACATCCTTTTATCTTTTATTTACTTTTATCCCACCATAGTTCTGCTTGCTTTATTTTTCCATCTTTACATGCAGCCTCATATATATCTGCATTCGTTAAGGTACTATTATCCAAACCCTTAAAAATAAATCTTAGATATTTCCAAGCCCTTGAGTTTCATAATTTCTCACAAATTAGTAAAGATGTGTGCCCTTGCCGGGCATGGTGATGCACACTTGTAATCCCAGTGGCTCAGGAAGACTGAGGCAGGAGGTTCAAATTTCAAAGCCAGCCTTAGCAATTTAGTGAGACTGTGTCTCAAAATATTAAAAAAGGGCTGGGGACCCTCACTGGATAAATGGATTAAAAAATTGTGAGATATATATATAATCACAATGTATATATACATACACAGTGGAGTTCTACTCTGCTGTTAGAATGATATCATGGCATTTGCAGCCAAATGTATGGAAATGGAAAAAATTATGCTGAGTGAAATATCCTAAACACAGTCTTAAGGGTCAAATGTTTTCTCTCATATTTGGAAGCTAGAGTAAAACTGAAGACAGGGTGAAAGTTAGCTAAGTTTAAGTAATAAACTCACCATAGTTGAAATTTCACATAAGCTGGGAACCATACCTGTGAAGGTGGGTGGAGAAGGGAGGGAGGCAGGAAGAAGAAAGGACAAGGGGGGTTATCAATACAGTTGGGAACCTCAACTCCCTTTAGGAGCCTAACTATACACAGGCAGGCAGAGAAACTCAGAAATGTCAAAAATTAGTATACATGTATATGCTCATTGCAAATTATAGTACGGGGGGGATTACAAAGGAGACATGAGTTTGGGGAATGGATGAAGTGGGGGAGATCCTGGTCTAGGATCGGCCTTAATTCACTGTCAATATCCATGTATGCCTGAATATATAACAGAAATTCCCTCCAATATGTAAGACTGTTGGAAAAAAAGGGGGACCTGGGGATGTGCCTCAGTGGTGGTATCCCTGGGTTCAATCCCTGGTACCCCTCCCCCCAGAAAGTGTACCCTTGCCAGAATCAAAATGGATCTAAGGAAATTTTACTTTCCTTCCTAAATCCTCCCCAGATAGACTACGTTGGTGGCTATAACCCTCCATTTATCACCTGAATGCAGAAACCAGGTATCACCCAGTGATCTAAGAACATGCAGTGAAAACGATCCTCTTAAACTTTCTACTGGGAAAGAAACAAAGGTCTTTAGTTTGATCTTCACCAAATTATAGAAGCTTCCTTTCTGGGATCAAAGAAACGTCCTTCACTTGTGAGAGGCATCTTGGCCTTTCCCTGATGTTCCTGTGTGCTGCTGTTTCAAGCTGGACCCCTAGAAACTGACCTCGGAGCGAGCAAGTTGGAGGAAGGAATGAGTTCGCACAGCACTAAGGAATCCTGTTTGCAGCCACGCTCACCTCGCTCAAACTGGCCTAAGCAGTGGAGGGCAATTCATTATTTCAGCGCCACAGGGCTGATTCACTGCCTTCAGGCAGAGCTAGAACGAGAGATCAAAGGATTGAATCACAACTCCCCATTTCTCAGGCAGATTCCCTGCACATGATGGCAAAAATGGCTCTATAGCTTGGCAGCTCCTGGGAAGGACAGCATTTCTTCTGAGTGCACTGATAAAGTCCTCTGGGAGAGCTAGGTGCAGTGGCATGTGCCTGTGGTCCCAGCTACTTGTGAGGCTGAGGCATGACAATGGTTCTCCTTAGCGATGTGAACAGAATAGGACTATACAGAAATGAGAAAAGGTGCCTTTCCAAAGACAATTTTGACCTATTTCTGTTTTACAACCATAAAACCGTAATTGCAACTGAGAAGAAATAGAGTGGGAGAAAATAAAAACCTTAGCTATGCTAGGTGGGACACACCCATAATCTAAGCGGCACTGGAGAATCTCAAGTTCAAGGCCAGCCTCAGCAATTTAGACCCTGTCTCAAAATAAAAAATAAAATGGGCTGGGGATGTTGCTCAGTAGTTAAGTGTCCCTGGGTTCAAACCCCAGTACAAAAACAAAAACAACAACAACAACAACAAAAAAAGGCAGGTGAAGCAAACTATATTTTAATTTATAGTTATCATTCATTGAGCACCCACCAGATACTAGACGAATTACATACTTTATCACAATCTTCAAAAGGCCCTCGTAAGATAGTATAGTTTTCATAGCCCCACTGCTATAAGGGGCAACACTGACTGGGATACCAAATGAAATTTAAGAAAAACAGGGACTGGAGCAGTGGCTCAGCAGTTACAGTGCTTGGCTGGCATCTCTGAGGAAACGGGTTCAAACCCTAGCACCATGTACACAACAAAGTGTCGGAACAACTAAAACCACATGAAAACTAAATAAAATTGGTTCTTTCTTTTACTGTCCCTCTCAAAAACTAAAACGAAACACTCAGGTGGCAAAGTCAAATCATTTGATGTGGAGGAGTCTTGCATTGTTTGGACTACCTACCAGTCCTGTCTGGTGCAGGGCCTGGTGGGTAGGAATGGTGGACATTTCCTTAATCATGTGGACAGAACAGGGATATAAACAGGAATAAGGTGTTATCCTGCTCTCAGGAGGTTACAGTCTGGGTGATAAACCAACACAGAACACGTGACTACAGGGCCATGAGGTCAGTCCTGTATAGTGAAGGTATTACGTACAATAGGGGAGGAACAGGTATCGCTGTGGGGCAGATGAGGCCCAGCACCTGAGGAATTTTTAGAAAGCAAGTTTATTATGCTTTAGCATGGCTCAGAGCACAGATTGATGCAAATTCTGAGGGCCAGAAGGCAGTCCTAGAGATTTACTTATGCCCTCTTGGGTGGTTACATAAACAATTATTTTTTGTTACATTTTGATTGACTAACAGTGAAAGGTTACAAAGTTTTGTAATTGGTAAATAGAATTAATTTCTGCAGTGGAAAAACTCCCATATACAGTTTTTTTCATAAAGTAAGTGCAATCTCTAAATCTCTAGCGTTTGTAAGAACAGGAAGTACTGCTGATGAAGAGGTAAAACCGCAAAAGCAGCTTGCTGTTGAACGAAATTAGAACGTAAAAATCCCCTTTATTTATTTATTTATTTTAGGCAGGGGGATTCTTTTCTTTTTGGCAGGGGCTTCTTCCTGCTGCTACAGTATTAGCTACAAAACCAGCGATTGAAAAATACAGCTTTAGAGTATCAATCAATAAAGGTTGATTTGGCCGGGGATGGTGGTGCACACCTGTAATCCCAGAAATTTGAGAGGCTGAGGCAGGAGGATCGCAAGTTGAAAGCCAGCCTCAGCAATTTAGGTCCTAAGCAATTTAGCAAGACCTTGTCTCAAAATAAAATACAAAAGGGGCTGAAGCAGTGACTCAGTGGTTATTGCACGTGCCTTGCATGTGCGAGGATGCGGGTTCGAACCCCAGCACTGCATACATACCACGTTCCTTGGAACAACGAAAGTCACATGAAAAACTAAAGATTGATTCTCTCATTCTCTTTCACTGTCCCTTTCTCTTTAAAATAAAGTTAAAAAAATATATAAAAAAGGGCTGGTGATGTGGCTCAGTGGTTAAGTGCCCCTGGAGTCAATCCTCGGTACCAAAACCAAAAACCAAACCAAACAAAAACAGAATGAAGGAAAAGTAAATAAAAGGCATAAGAATTTAAGTGAAAACCACACCCTAATTATATACAATGATTGCCTATATAGAAATATTCAGGAGGATTTATGAAAATTAGAATAAAGTTGAGCATGTGTGTGTGGTGCTGGGGACCTAACATGCTAAGCGGGCAGCCTCCACTGAGCTCCATGCCCAGGCCACACTGATGTTTTTACTACCAGTTATAACCAACTAAGGAATATTATAGAAAAAAATCCAGACCCAGTAGGGGCAAAATCTATAAGCAACAAAAACCAGATGAAAAAATAAAATTGATTCTATTTCTGTCACTCTCTCTTTAAAATAAATAAATAAAAATAAAAAGGGCTGGGGATGTGGCTTAGAGGTCAAGCACCTTTGGGTTCAATTCAGTACAAAAAAAGAAAAATTCATCTTAGTAGATAGTACAGCAGTATTTTTTTTTTTAAAAGGACAGTGAGGGAGAGAGAGAGAGAATCAATTTTTATTGAGTCTTCCACATGGCTTTCATTGCTCCAACACTTAGTTGTGTACGTGGGTGCTGGGGTTTGAACCCGTGTACTTGCTCGTGCCAGGCAAGCTCTGTAACCTCAGAGCCACCGCTCCAGCCCCAGGACAGCAGTATTTTGAACAGTAGTAATTAAGATACTGCCATATGATACAAATAAAAGAGTGGGAGTGGGGCTGGAGCGGTGGCAGCAGTTATGCACTTGCTTGGCGCGCGTGATCCGAAATGCAGGTTTGAACCCCAGCACCGCGTACGCAGTGAAGCAACGAGAGCCGCATGCGAAACTAAGTAAAATGGATTCTCCCCTCACTATCCCTCTCTTCAAAACAATCAATTTTTATTTATTTCTTCATTTGGCCTTTGTTTCTCCAACACTTCGTTGTGTATGTGGTGCTAGGGTTTGAACCTGGGTCCTCTTGCAGACCAGGCCAGCATTCCAGCTGTTAAGCCGCTGCTCCAGCCCCCATCTCTATTCTTACTGATATAACTTAAACCAAAAGAAGTTACAGAATGTGCCAGAGCACAAAGTGTTGGAAAAACAACCAGATGAATAAATAAAATTGATTCTCTCTCCTCCTATTTAAAAAAAAAAAAAGAATTAAAGAATAGAGACAGGGCTCTTAAGAGGACAGAATGAAGCTGCCAGTATTTCCTATTTCCCTTCCACTTCTCAGCACAAGAGACGCTGGCTTCCAGATATGCCACCTCCCTGCCCCTGTGTTTGCTGGGGTTACCAAAATAATCTTGTCTCCAGTGTACACATTTTAAAACTCTTATCTTCCTTGCCTTTCTTTTAATATTCTACATTGAATTTAAAACAATTTTTAAAAGGTTTGTCAGGCATGGTGGCATACTCCTGTAATCCCAGTGGCTAGGGAGGCTGAGACAGGAGGACCACAAAACAAGGCCAGCCTCAGCAACTCAGTAGGCTCTAAACAATTTAGCAAGACTTTGTCTCAAAATAAAAAGGGCTTGGGGATGCAGCTCAGTGGGTAAGTGCCCCTGGGTTCTTTTGATAAAAATCAAAAATTGAACTCAGGGGCACCCTAGCACTGGGCTAAAACCGAGGCTGGCCTTGAAGTCCTCATGCCTCACTGGATTACAGGTGTGTGCCCCTACGCGTGCTCCTAACTGGCTTGTTCCTGTTCTCCTGCAGGCTCTCCTGGTCATCAGTCCTGTTTCTCTGCCTGCTCCTGAACTGTTCCCTTCTCCAGGCCCCCTCTCTCCTCTCTCTGCACATTCTCTGCATGGTTTCATCCTAACCTGTGTCTTCAGTGACCGCCTAGAAATAGACAGCCTAAGATCTTGATCTTCATCTGCAGACAGCTCTCTGTCCTGAGCTCTGAACAGCCCCTCAGGATGTCCCCTGGAGGCCCTCATCCTGTAGGGTCACTGAAGTCCCTGAAGGGGAGCTCCGCCCCTGCTTGTGTCTCCTGTCCTCCTCCAAGACCAGCTCCCTTTCCTGGGTCCCTTTCCTGATACGCAACACCACCTTCCTGTGACCAGACAGCAACCTGGAAGTCATCCTTGGTACTTGCCATGGTTTGGATCTGGAATGTCCCCTAAAGTCTCCTAGGTTGAAGTGTTCCCTGGCTGGCCTGGGAGAAGGTGGCTGGCTCAGGAGGGCCCTAACGTCATCAGTGGATGAACCATTAACGGACGGACAGCTTGATGGCACTGTTGGGTCCCTGGGGACGTGCCCTGCAAGGGCACATCTTTTCCCGGGCCCCTTCCTCACTCTGCTTCCTGGCTGCCGTCAGCCAGCCGCTCTCCCACTGCTCTGCCTCACCCTGGCCCACAGCTATGGGCCTGGAGACCGCACGGAAACCTCTGAAACCGTGAGCCCAAGTCAGTCTTTTCTCTCCACAGTGCTTTCCCCAGGAACTACGTCACATTGGAGAAAAGCTAACACATGCGCCCTCATCCTCGACTCCCGGAACCCAGGCCTCAGAGCCCCTGCAAATCCCTTGTCAGTCCCTCCCTCGGGCTCCTCACACTCTATTGTCTGAGTCTCATCATTTCTTCAAACTGCTGCAGTGACTCAACTCTGGCCTCTTTCCACTATGCCTGTCCCTGCAGTCTGTCCTCTTTGCTACAGAGATCAAGCTTCCCAAATGCAGCTTCTATCCTATGACCCGTTCCCAAGCGCCCGAAGTGCTGTGTCATCGGATAAAACCATTCCTCACAAGACAGAAACCCTCCCCCTTCCACCCCAAGTGCTTTGTCAGCCTCCGCCCCAGCCTCCCCAGGCTCCGCCAGCCTGGACCCCTCTGCTCTCATCTCTAGCTATTCATGATGTTTCTCTACCTCAAGTGCCTCTCCTTCAGAACTGTCCCCAAATCCACCACTGTTCTTTTTTCTTGCTGACCCCTGCTCATCCCTGCTTCCTATTTTGTCCTTCTTCAGGGTTGTGCTGACCACTGTGAAATCTCTTGCCATCACCCTATCATCAAGGAGCACCACACAGACTCCCTTCTCCTTGCATTTCGGGGGCAGAATACAAGGCCTGGCACACTGACGGGCTCAGGAGGGACAGGACGAGCCCTACCTGGAACTGAGAGCCTACTCAATAAGCACTAATATATTTTGATTTTGTGGCAGTGTCTGAAACACACTGTGTCCACGTGGAGGACATGGGGCAGGCTTGTGTATTAGAGTCAAAGGGGCCCAAGGATCTCTTTCAAGGAGATGGACTCATTCATTAGACTGAATTGCAGAAAGCTTTGAGAAGCACAACTGATCCCCCTTTTCCTCTTTTTCTTTTTTTAAGAGAGGAACAGTGTGAGAGAGGGACAGAGACAGAGAATCAGTTTTATTTAGTTTTTCATGTAGCTTTTGTTGCTCTATCACTTCCTTGAGTATGTGGTGCTAGAGTTTGAACCAGGGTCCTTGTGCATGCCAGGCAAGCGACCATAACCACTGAGCCACTGCTCCAGCCCCTCGTCTTTATTTCTTTTTCTTTTTTTAATAAAGAGAGAGGTACAGTGAGAGAGAGAAAGAATCAATTTTATTTAGTTTTTCATGTGGTCTTTGTTGTTTTGAGACTTTGTTGTGTATGTGGTGCTGGGGTTTGAACTTGCGTACTCCATGCACTGTAACTGCTGAGCCACCACTCCAGTCCTCATCTTTATTTCTTTTCTTTTTTTAAAGAGAGAAGGACAGTGAGAGAGAGAGACAGAATCAATATTTATTGAGTTTTTCACATGGCTCTTGTTGCTCTAACACTTAGTTGTGTATGTGGGTGCTGGGGTTTGAACCCGTGTACTTGGGCATGCTGGGCAAGCTCCATAACCACCAAGCCAGCTCTCCAGCCCCTCATCTTTATTTCTTAGAGCGAAAAAAACAATGTTAGTGGCTGACACTGAGCAGGCCTAACCGTAGTTTAGGTAGGAGGATCTCTACAGCTCCGGCTGCTGCTTCCAAACATGGGAAGCAGCATCAGTGCTACAGGTAAGCTGATGTGCCCATGCCTGGTGTGCAGCAAGGGACTCCACAAATCTGGTGCCCAACAGGCTTCTTCTGACAGTCTCTTAAATGCATTAGTGAGAGCTCTCAGAAGTCGGGACTAGCAAGTTAGAGTCACTCCTGAGCTGAAGAGGAAGATCTACGTAGGATTTCTGTGTACACCAGTCCCGGTCCTCAGACCTGTGCCACATGTTACCAACCCTACTGCCAATGGGTGGTGGCACCTCATTTCAAAGATGAGGGCACTGACACTGAGAACACAGTTCCCTGCCCAAAAGCACACAGCCAGTACATCCTAGAGCCACAGCTCAACTCAAGTCCAAAGCCAAAACCCATCTTTGTTCTGCTAGATCACAGAAATCTACCTTAAAAATCCTATTTTCTTGCTGGGCATAGCGGCACGTACCTGTAGTCGCAGGTGCTCAGAAGCTGGAGCAGAAAAGATTACAAGTTCAAGGCCAGCCTGGGTAACTTAGTGAGATCTGTTCCCCCCCCCCAAAAAAAAAAGTAAAGGGGAGCTGGGGACATAGCTTAGTGGTAGAGTGACCTGGGGTTGGACCCCAGTACCACACACACAAATAATAAATAAATAAATAAATCCCATTTTCCTGCTTCTCCTGAAAACAACTTAGGATCTGGAACAATTAGCTGGAACAAAATAACAAAACAACAAAACCCCCTCTTCTTTGAACAAGGAATATACTTCCTAGTTAACTCTAGTTCCTGTTTTTCTTTTTCTTTCCTTTTTTTAGGTGCTGGTGATTTAACCCAGGGGCGATTTACCACTGAGCCACACATTCCTAGCCCTTTTTAATTTTGGGACAGCGACTGAATTGCTGGGGCTGGCCTCGAACTTGCAATCCTCCTGTCTCTGCCTCCTGAGCTGCTGGGATACAGGCGTGCACCACCACACCTGGCTCTATTTGCTGTCTTTCAGTTTCCTACTCCTGGAAATATCCGGGTTTGTGGCCCCTGTACCACAGTACTGCACATAATTATTTATTTTAGGACAGAATTCCTCCAAAGTATATGCAGGCAAAACACTAACCCGTGCATGGGCTGCGCCTACAAAGCGTCCTCCACGGGGCAGCTTACGATCAGCACATCTACTTCTCACGGTCTGGAGGCTGGAAAGTCCAACACAGGTCGCAGGTATGGTGCCTGAGGGCCCAATTCCTGATTCCTAGCTGGCCATCTCTGTGTCCACACCAGGCGGAAGAGGCAGGGAAGTATCTGGGTCTCTTTTTTAAGGGCACCGATCCCACTCATAAGGGCTCTGCCCTCAACACCTCATCACCTCCTAATACCACCACGATGGGGGTAAGACTTCAACATCCTTTCGGGGCACACAAGCCTTCAGAACACAGCCGCTCATCTAGGCGCAGAACTGGGCCGTGCCATCTGCCCGTTAGCACAGGCGACTAAGCACGGCGGGATTGGCCGAGATTGTGCTGCATCCCTTGCACCCAGCCTTTGCCCGCTGCCAGCTGGCTTCTCAGCCAGCAGTTACTGACATGCCAGGACAGAAGGACATTCGCAGCGGTGCTGGGTAAGCTGAGGAACAAACAGCATGAAAACGCCGGCTGGAGGTCGGAATGGGCAGGGAAGTGATGAAACCTCGGTCAGGAGGGATCCATGCCTGCGCACCTGTCAGGGGCAGGGTCCTGAAACACACACATCAAAAGGAGCTCTTCTCTTCCTCTTCAAGTAACAGAGTCGAATTCAAAGCAGCGGGCAAGCTGGGTTGCGCACACCTCTCTTGCTGGGCAAAGCCTAGGCTGCTGCCCTGCCGTTTCTCCGTGATTTCCTGAGGTTGCACACAGAGGTCTATTGTTGAACTGAAGACAGATGCCGGAATGCGCGCTGTGACCCTGCTTGGTTGTCAGGTCTGTTTCACCACCCAGGGGCCCACGGTTCCTCTCCCGCAGCGAGGGGACACTGCTGGCTTTCAGCGCGCTGTTCACTCTCTTGACTGAGTAAGCGGCCATCACTGTTTCCACTGTGAGCTCTTCCCCTTGGGAGCCCAGTCCAAGTTCAAGGAGCACGTGCTTGAGACCAGTGATCTGGCAGCCTGAGTTCCCTCTTGGAGCAATTTTCTGCCTCTTTTTCCCACAGAGAGAGACACTTGGCTACATTTGGACTTTGAAAAGCAGGGAACAGCTTAGTTCTAGAAGCTGATTCCTGTCCCTGCTGGCTCATCTGGATAAGCGGTGAAACGTCCATATCCAAATTCAGAAACCAGGTTACTAGATTAAGACAAAAGCTTTTTCCATTTCTCCAGTGTCATCACTATGACTACGGATGCCATCTATGTGTTAGCAGAATCTATGGGCAGAGCTTCTGGAAGAAAGTTTCTCTGCATCATACATCAATTAAGAACTTTTATGAGTACACATGTGTAATCCCGGCTACTCAGGAGGCTGAAGTGGAGGATTACAATTTCAAGCAATGCCAGGCTGGGCAATTTAGTAAGACCCAGCCTCAAAAAAAAAAAAAAAAAGGGTAGGGGGCTGGGGATGTAGCTTAGTGGTAGAGAGCTAGCCTAGTACATGCAAGGCCCAGGGTTCAACTCCTAACACAATTAAAAAAAATAATGAGCAATCTTATTGTAGTACAGTTGAAAAAAAAAAAGCATCCTAATTCCTGGGACTTCATTTTGTAGAGCAGAGAGAGGTGAGAAGTTGTTGATTAAGTGCCTTCCCCATGTCCGCCTGGAAGCTGATGGAGAATCAACAGAACACAACTTCAGTATTTACACTCCAGTTATTCAACTGTACTGCGTAACTGATAAGGGCTTTTTTTTTCCTTTAAAGAGAAAAAGAATCAATTTTATTTGGTCCTTCATGCAGCTTTTGTTGCTCTAAAACTTTGTTGTGTATGTGGTGCTGGGATTGGAACCTGCATCCTTGCGCATGCCAGGTAAGCGCCATAACCACTGAGTTATGGCTCTCCAGCCCCAAGCATTTTTTTTTTAACATTTTAAATTGAGGTATAATTACATACAAAAAGTGTAGACCTTAAGAAATGTAAAATATTTATGCCCAAGTAATCAACACTGCAATTAAAACACAGCATGTTTTAATCATCTAGAGAGTTCAGTTGTACCACTCTCTGCTCCTCCTTCCCCAACATCAGGCACCAACCACTGCTCT
This sequence comes from Aplodontia rufa, assembly GCA_004027875.1. NCBI lineage: Eukaryota > Metazoa > Chordata > Mammalia > Rodentia > Aplodontiidae > Aplodontia > Aplodontia rufa. Next base: position 40,621 of record PVKS010009333.1, read on the forward strand.
GATTTATCTTTCATTAGCTTTGGACCCTTGTTTGGTTTTGTTTTGTGCTGAGGATTAAATCCAGGGCTTCCCTTGTGTTAGGCAAGTGCTCTGCAACTGAGCTATACCCCTAGCCTCTGGGGTCCCAGGTTTAAGAAATAAAAGTTGAATCTGAGGGGCTAGAGCAGTTGCTCAGTGGTTACGGAGCTTGTCTGGCATGTGCAAGGATGCGGGTTCAAAACCCAGCACCAAGTACTCAACGAAGTGTCAGAGCAATGAAAGCCACATGAAAAACTAAATATAATTGATTCTCTCTCTCTGTCCCTCTCTCTCTTTAAAAGAAAATGAACTGGAGTGACTGCCTGCTGCAGTGAAGCGCCGCTTGGCAGAACGGTTCTCTCACCTGGGCACCACAGGGACTGCTGAAAATTTATTTCGGATCCATCTTGATAGCTTAAGAGAAATTCAGTCTTAGCCCCGTGTGGACACATTTTGTTTTAAAGGGATTCATGTGCATAGGATGTGAAGGCCAATTAAAGATGCTTTCTCCAAAATATCTGCCTCCTTGGTTTTGTATCCAACCATTCCTTCTGGGAAACTGGCTTAGTTTCTATGCGAGGAGCTGCCCGAGCCCTTGAAAGGCTGCGCGTACACACTGATTTTCCACTTGGAATCCACTTCCTAGTGTCAGTGCCCTTTGTCCTGCAGTGGGATTGCTGTAACAGCTCTGGCTTTCTCGCCATCCAGGAGGGCAGTGGCACTTGAAAAGGTAATTAACAAGCCAGGAAGAAAAGTAGGTTTTAGAAACTGGAAAACTTTGGCTAAGGCTTGCTTGGAACATTGTCTCCGAGAGCCAAAAATGTTGTCAGGGTCCAGGTGGAGGCAGCTTTCCAGCAGCCACAGGCACCAAGACAGACAGGGCCTGCACTGCTTCTGACGGAGGCACTGGCGGCCAGAGCAGCTTCGTTTCCCCAGACAGTGAGCTCATGCTTGGCGCGGATGAACTCCATGAAAAATGGCATTTAACCCCATGCTTCAAGGCAGAAAGGACTACTAGAAATACACACCAAAATTATGTAAATCAAGCTTTAGGAATTCTAAGGAAAAGGTACATTATCATAACATTCAAACCTACTTATGAATTCAGGACAAAGGAGTAGCAATGTTGAAAGTATAATCTTCCCTGAAAGAGCCCGATCTCAGAAGCCATTTTATTTTGTTAGTAAAGAGAGAATTTGTGCCGGGTGCAGTGGCATACATCTGTAATCCAAATTTAAAAAGGGTTGGGGCTGTAGCTCAGTGGTAGAGCACCCCTGGGTTCAACTCCCAAAACTAAAAAAAGAGAATTCTGTGGAATGATGAGAGCTGCCTAAGGTATATTGTGAGGCTCCCCAGACCCCCAGACCAACACTGTTCTTGTTTTTTTTTTTTTTTTGTTTCTATGGTTTAAAATACAGAAACCTTCCCCCCCCCCAACCACTAATTTAAAAGATTTATTGGGCTGGAGTCAGTAGCTCACTGGTAGAGCATTTGCCTACTGCGCATGGGGTCCTGGGTTATATTCCCCAGTTCTGTTAAAAAAAGAAGAAGAAGAAGAAAAACACTTTAAGAGGAACCTTCATCCTGTGTATTTAGCAGATTACATAGAATTGTGTTTACTTTGAATTTTGTTATGTTCATTTGGTAAATGTATCCATAGTTCACCTGCTGTTACAGGTTAAAGGACACCCAAACATGTGGTTAGCGTTTGGCTCTGAGCTGGCATCTCACTGGCCAAGTTTCTGAACTGAACCAGTTTCTTATTTGTTAGATCAGCTTCAACCAACTAGATATACTGCCTGGAAGTGTCTTAGTGAGGAAGGATGTTTACCGAACATACCAGCAGAGCAAAGGCTGTCTGAGTCCGAGAGCTGTTGTGCATCAGATTCACCCTCAGAACCGTATCCATTCTGTTTGGGAGCTGGCTGTGCCATTATCATACCGCAGTGCGAAAAAGGCCCAGAGGACAAAGAATGCTGTCTCTTCTTCTTTCTCTAAGAAATAAAAATTGATTTTAACAATTATTTTAATTTTGTGGCACTGGGGATCAAAACCTGGGTCTCAGGAATGCTAAGCACATGTTCTAACACTGAGCTACATCCCCTCAAATCAAAATTTATTTTTTAAATAGGTACTCTATTGGGGCTGGAGATGTGGTTCATTAATAGAGCATTTGTCTGCCATGTGTGAGGTCCTGGGTTCGATTCCCCAGCACCACAATAAATAATGACAGAAATAGGAACTAATGTACATGGTTCAAAAAATTTTTTAAAGATAGAGGGAGAGAGTGAGAGAGAATCAATTTTATTTATTTTTTCATCTGGTCTTTGTTTCTCTGACATCTAGTAGTGTATGTGGTGCTGGGGTTTGAACCCGGGTCCTCGTGCCAGGCAAGCACTCCAACCACTGAGCCACCGCTCCAGCCCCACTACTGATATCTCGATCCAGGTAAATCTTTGGGGTGCAGGGGGCAGTTGTGTTGGGCCTCACAGGGTGTAGGCAGGGTTCAAGGCTCAGACGACCTTCCATAATTGGTCACACTTGGCATGTACTATCACATATCACTGCTGGGAGAATTAGGTGCCGTCCAAGTGCCTAACACTGGAACAGTGTTTCAAAATATAACTTGTATTAGCATTCAGGGGTGGTGAGAACAACAGAACGGGCAATGACTGACATTGACAAGACAGCTCGCCACAGTCACAGATCCAAGGAGGAGGGGCAAGCCGTGCCACAGGAGTCACACAGAGAAGTACCAGCATCAGTCAGGAGGCAGGGGGAGTGAGAGGATAAAGTCAGTAGGAGCCTTTATTATGGCAGAGTAAGAAGACTTAGAATTGGTTAATCTGAATAATTCCAGCAGGCTCTGGGACCTCTAAGCTTGTGTTAGTCAGTTTCCTGTCATATGACAAAATACCTAAGATAATCAACTTAAAAAGAAGAAAGGTTAGTTTGGCTCACAGTTTCAGAGGTTTAGTCCGTGGTCATCTAGTCCTGTGGCTTGTGGGTCTGTAGTGAGGCAGTACATCATGGCAGTGAGACACAGCAAACTGTTCAGTTCACGACAGCTGGGCAGTGAGGGAGAGAGGGGAAGGGGATGGATTCTCACTATCCCCTATCCCCATTGAGGGCACACCCCAGTGACCTAAGACGTGCCTACTGGGCCCCACCTCCTAAAGGTTCCACCACCTTCCTATAGTCCAGCTGGGACCCAAGCCTTTGACACACAGGCCTTGAGGGACATTTTAGATCCCAACGTTATCGGGAGTACGAGACCCATAATTGCGATGGTCGGGGATGGCTCAGATTGGTGGGTCACTTGCTCTCTCTAGGAACTGCCCAACCTGCCCTGGGAGGGGCAGTATCTCTACGGTCAGCATACCATTCCCTCCTTCCCTCAGTAACAAAGCATCAGAAACATGGGGCTAACACAGGAGGGGACAACCAGAGGCTGGGACTTGTTTTCTCTTAGACTCTACTCAGGTGTTCCCGTTTGCTGACTTTAACCTGCACCCTTTCCACAAGGTAAACAGGAATGCTGAGTACAGCAGCTTTTCTGAGTTCTGCAAATCCATCCAGTGAACTGTGCAACCTGAGGGTAGTCTTGGAGATCCCCGACACAGCTGCCAAAAGTGACAGGTGAGAGGGTGGAGGCAGAGCAGAGCTGACACTACTGAGCCCACTGCTCAGCCACCGAAAGGGGGAGGGGGACCCCTGTTATATTCCTCTTGATGTGATGCAACACAAGTATACAGTCACCTAAGAAGTATCCACACCGAGTCAACTGATCCTTAGTCTAATCAAGCCTCACCTCGTGAATGCAAACGTACAGGAAATAGTGTCAAGAGGAACTTGCTAGACCACACTGAAGAAAGCAAGCAACCAAATCCAAAATGTGGGAAAGCTGACAGAACAAATAACCCATTTTTCAACACATAGAAAGGAAGGTGAAGAGTTATGGATATAAAGAGACAAAAGACCTGTCAATCAAATACACTGGCTAGGCCTTGTTTTGGACAAATCGATGCTCTTGACTGTCGACAGAACGTGTGCTTCCTTTCAGTCTTTTCTTCTATGGACACCATGCCTGCACTTGCCAAACGCCCTTGCCAGACAGGGCAGCCTCAGAGGCAGGTGGCCTGTCTTAGGTATTCTTCGATCAGCATAAAATGAACATTAAAGGGTCCAACACGCTATTCTATACTGGGCCTCTTCAAAATTTTCTGTACCTGGGGCTGAAGTGGTGTCAGTGGTAGAGCACTTGCCTGGCATGTGTGAGGACCTGGGTTCAAACCCCAGAGCCACATATACAAGTCATTGTTGGAAAAACAAAAACCAGATGAAAAAAATCAGTAAAACTGACTTTCTCTTTCATTCTCTTTTTAAAAAAGTTCTATAACTGGGGAGTGATATTGGCCAAATTATATTGTGTGCATGTATGAATAACAGATCCCATTATTATGCACTACTATAATGCACCAATAAAAAATGTAGAGAAGACCAAAAAATTTCTGTAAGAGTGTTCACTTTGGCAGCACTTACACTGAGCTGGAATGATACCAATGAGATAAGCATGGTTCTATGCAAGGATGGCACACAAGCTTGTGAAGCACTCGCATGTTAAAAACAAAGTTTCTGAAACAAGTTAAAACAAAAAAGATGCATTTAAACGTTAGAAGAAAGCTGGACATGGTGGCACATACCTGTAACCCCAGAGGCTTGGGAGGCTGAGGCAGGAGGAACACAAGTTGAAAGCCAGCCTCAGCAACTTAGTGAGGCCTTAAGCAACTTAGTGAGACCCTGTCTCACAATAAAAAAAATGAAAAGGGCTGGGGATGTGGTTCAGTGGTTAAGCATCCTTGTATATTAAAAAAAAAAAAAGTAGCAGTTATCTGTCAAATGTAGGTTAAGAAACCTACCAATATTGTAGATGCGATTTTAAGGCACAGGGTGTAAACTTTTTTGTGTGTGTGCAATATTGGAGATTGAAGCCATGGACTATGTGCTAGGCAAGTACTCTATTTCTGAGCTACATTCTTATCCCTTTTTATTTTTTGAGATAGGGTCTTGCTAAGTTGCCCAGACTGACCTGAAACTTCCAATTCTCATGCCTTAGCCTCCTGAATTTCTGGAATTATAGCCATGTGCCACTACACCAGGCTACATTTGGATTTTAAGAGCATAAAATAGAAAGTAGGATGTTGGATATTTAAATATCACTTTTAGCTCAAGAAAACAGGTAGAGGTGAGGGAATAAGTGTTGGGGAGTGTTCTGGCCAAATTCTATTGTTATACTATATGCATCTAGGAATATATCACAACAAATCCTATCAGTAGGTACAACTATAATGCACCAATAAAAATATCTAGAAAAAAATAGGTCAAGTTGCCTTTAGTGTCTAACCTCCAGGCTATTCCAGTCTGTATTCTTTATCTGTTTTTTATACTCTTTACATTTAGGATGGCTTCTTTTTTGGTGCAAACTTGAAACTTAGTATAAAATTTAGGAATAAGAAGACACTGCTCCTTTCATTCTCACAAATCTTTATTCTTTAAAACAAAATCTCTTAAGCGAGGGAGGTGTGTAATACTCTGGAGAAAAGCTCCTGCTGGGGCTGGAGCAGTGGCTCATCAGTTACTGCGCTTGCCTTGCATGTGTGAGTATGCGAGTTCAAATCCCAGCACCATGTGAAGTCTCGGAGCAACGGAGCCCACATGAAAAACTAAATTGCTTCTTTCTCTCTCACCGTCCCTCTCTCTTTAAAATAAAATAATAATAATAATAATAATCTCCTGCTGGCCGACGTATCCTACCTGCTGTTGAAATATAGGCTCTTCAGTCAGGGAAAAGAATCTTCTGGATTAAAGTGGAATACTGGAGAGCGTGGCTTTCAGGCTGTGTTTTTGCCAGCTATAGAAAAGGATATCTTTTTCTTTTCTTGAGAGAGGGACAGTGAGAATAAGAGAATCAACCTTACCTAGTTTTTCATGTGGCTTTTGTTGGTCTGATACGTCCTTGTATGTGTGGTGCTGGGATTTGAACCCGTGTCCTCACACATGCCAGGCAAGCACCACAACCACTGAGCCACTCTGCTCCAGCCCCTAAAAGGATTTCTTATGAATTATGAATTATGACTTATTAAGTAAAAAAATGTGTTACTCCTACAATTACAAAAACTAAAACAGGGAATGGAGCAGTGGCCTGGTGGTTGCAGCACTTGCTGGCATGTGTGAGGACCCAGGTTCGAACCCCAGCACCACGAACATAATGAAGTGCTGGAGCAAGAAAAGCCACATGAAAAGCTAAATAAAACTGATTCTTTCTCTGTCCCTCTTTAAAAATAATTAAAACATTCATTCAGAAACTTGTCTGAATGTTCACAGCAGCCCTACTCACAAGAGCCAAAAAGCAGAAATGACCCAAACATCCATCAACTAATGACTTGATAAATAAAACAGGATAAGTCATCAATTAAATATTTTTATTCCGAAGAAAGGACTGGAGTACTGATTTATGCTACGACATGATGAATCTGGAAAACAGTAAGTGAAAGAAGCCAGTCACAAAAGACCACGTTGTATGACTCCATTTACATGTGACGTTCAGAACAGGAAAACCCGTAGAGAATGATGAATTTTTGGTTGCAATAGGGCCGGGGGTGTTGAGGACTGTTAACACGCTGAATTTTGTCCCCACAAATTTCACGTCCACCTGGAACCTCAGAATGTAAGCTTGTTTGGAAATGGGGTCTTTGCAGACATAGTTAATGGAGATCGGAATGACTGGGGTTCTAAGGCCACGAAGGGAAGAAGTGAAGACTGAGGCTGAAACTGGCGTGATGCAGATACAAGCCAAGGACCGGCAAGGACGTTCAGGAGCTGGCAGTGCTGCAGAAGAGGCAGGGAAGGCGCCTTCCCTAGGGTGCTTAGGGGGAGCAAAAGTCCCATCGATTGTGACACCTTGATTTTGGGTTTCTAGATTCCAGAACTGAGAATACGATTTCTGTTATTTTAAGCTATGCAGCTTGTGGTACTTTGTGAAGAAAGCTCCAGGAAACTAACATATAGCTTCTTTTTTGGGGTGATGAAAATATTCTGTGGTTCATGGTTGCATAACCATAAAAACCAATAAACTGTGCCTTAAGTGGGTGGATTTTATGGTATGTAAATTATAGCAATAAAGCCATTATTAAAATATTTAAAGTTATTAAAAATGCCAACCTTGAATGACCCCAACACTGAGAGTGTTTCTATTTTCAGTCCATTATTCAAGGTGAGAAGAAGCCAAGAGCTAAATATTAGATGTTAGTCAAGCAGAATGGGCTGCCTGGACTGCTGATTTGCTATAGGGACTTTTGGCCTTTTAGACAGAACTCGTAGCTGTCAGAAAACCAATGCCAACAGGCTTAGGCAAACAATAGGAATTTGTGTCACATACTGAGGTCCAGGGTGAGTGCTGGCTTAGGCATCCATATCATGTCCCTAGAGCTTAGGTCCTCCTGGCTGCTTCCTTCTCCAGTGATTGTCTCTATACTGGGTAGGAAAAGAGGGTCACCCACTGTTCCAAGATTATGTGGCCCTCACACCTCTGCAAACTCATTCCTGAGCCAGGGAATCCAGTTAGCTTCAACCAAGTCTGATCACTGAGGACTAGGGAAAGGATTGCTCCCCAAGGGCAAGCTGCTGCGATTATGACGTTCATGTTCTCTATGCCTGATGAAGCTGCAACACTGGCGGAGACTAAACATCATTTCAGCTCAATAAATACTTACTGAATCAATGCAGGAACACGTAAAACAGAGCTGATGAAGAGTACTTTTAAAGCATCATGTTCCAAACTCTAATTTTGTATTTTAGAGAAGCAATAAAACACAACTGAAGTCAGATACCCTGGTCATTAGCGAGACATTTTAGCAGAGTTATTTCAATCAAGTACAGATTGCTGTGTTTTAGATTCCATCTATATTACACTAAAAGAGATACAGTCCTCTGGGAGAAGTATTTTGTTTTTGTTTTTGTTTTTAGTTTTGTTTTTAACTTTGCCATCAGAAAGAGCTAAGGATCATCCAGGTTGAAGGGACAGGCAACTCAACACGAAGGGTCCGGCTATCAGTAAGGCTTCTGAAAACTTTTCTTCCTCATTTAAACTGGTGATAGTCTGGTGGGTTTCTGATCCAGGATCCAAAGGCCTGCTTCCGGAGTGTGCTCCAGGCTTCCTGGTAGGCAGATGCAGCCTCCTTGTGCTCCTGGTAGGTGTCCAGCTTCTGTGACCTATTACACACACACCACCAAGCGCAAGTTCTCATGGAACTGTTCACACAGGGGGCTGCAAGACACCTAAGCAAGTGGCTGGAGAGATCACAGTGAGAGACCAGGAACAGAAGGATGTCACTGTGCTTTTTCCAGAGCAATTGTCTTTTCTGTATGGAATTCATGTAAAACCAACATGGGCTAAATCACTAAGAATGAACAGAATACTAGTTTTGTATGGTCCTGGTAGAATCAGATAAAAGCAGAATAACTAAGTGTTTTTAGTTTAAAGTTTTCCACCAAAGGCTCTAAAGATCAGACACTTCTTGGGTGCATTTTTCCTAACAAAGAACTTTCCATTGGCTGGGTGGTGGCACACACCTGTCATCCCAGCTACACAGGAGACGGAGGCAGGAGGACTGCAAATTCAATGCCAGCCTGAGCAAATTAGCAAGACCTCTCGCAAACATAAAAATGGCTGGGGATGTAGCTCAGTGGCAGAGTGCTCCTCTAGCTTGTGGGAAGTCCCGAGTTCAATTCCCACTACAGTAAAAAAACAAAACAAAAAACAAAAACAAAAAAACTTCCATTATATACATATTCTCCTATATATTGCCAGGCAACTCCCTTCACAAATCCTTTAGCCATCTCTGACTGCTGAAGAGTGGCTGATGCACTAAGAAATACTCGTAAAACCTATGCCCAGTTCAAAGATGTTCTCCTGACAGACTCCTTTTGTGTGTATGTAGATGTGTGCAGCGATTGAGCCCAGGGCCTGCACATGCCAGATGAGTGCTCTACTACTGAGCTGCATTCTCAAGCCTTTAAAACATTTTAAGATGGGATGGAGTGCTGGCTCAGCGGTTTCGGTGCTTGCGTGGTAAGCACGAGGACCCGGGTTCAAACCCCAGCACCATGTACACAACTAAGTGTTGGAGCAACTAAGGCCATGTGAAAAACTAAATAAAGTTGTTCCTCTCTCTTTCTCTGTCTCTCTCGCTGTCCCTCTCTCTTTAAAAAAAAAAAAAGAAAAAGTAACAGTACTCTTGAAGGGAAGGTACTGGGTAGGGAATGAGTTATAAGTATGTATGAATATGGCATAATGAACCCCACTATTATGTATAATTATAATGCATCAATTAAAAAAAAACTAACCTTTAAAAAAAAATTTTAAGACAAGGTCTAACTTGCCTAGGCTGAATTTGATGTGGGTTTTTTGTTGGTGTTTGCTTGCTTTTTTGGTACCAGGGATTGAACCCAGAGGCACTTAACCACTGAGCCACATCCCCAGCCCTTTTTATTTTTTATTTTGAGACAGGGTCTTGCTAAGTTGCTAAGGCTGGCTCTAAACTTGCGATCCTCCTGCCTTAGCCTCCTAAGCTGCTGGGATTACAGGTGTGTGCCACCATGCCCAGACCTCAGGTTGACTTTGAATTGGCAATCTGCTTGCCTCAGCCCCCAAGAGGTGGGACTACAGTGTGCACCAAAGCACATGGCCTGACGGACTCTGACTAAACTCGAGTCTGGGTTCTTTGAGTTCTTTTTTCACTTGGCTTTGACATTAGGCTTTGTCCTTGGATATCTAAGTCCATTTTCAGCAAGAATTTTGCTGGGTCAGTTTTGCAAAATAATCTCCCACCTGTTTGATCACCCTCAAAATTAAATTCTTTACCCCCACTCTCATCACTCTGGCTTACCTTCAGCAAGAATACTGTTTACTAGGTCCAGTAAGAATACCCCTTGCTGGGCATGGTGGTACACACCTGTAATCCCAGTGACTCAGGAGGCTGAGACAGGAGGATTGCAAATTCTAAGTCAGCCCCAGCAATTTAGTGAGGCCCTAACAACTGAGTGAGACCCTGTCTCAAAACAAAATATAAAAAGGACTGGGGATGTGGCTCAGAGGTTAAGTGCCTTTGATATCACCCCTCTAAAAAAAAATCCCCTAACCTAGTCTTGCTTTTTCTGCTTAGTAATTTTCCATCCACTGGCTCCTCACCCTGCTCCTTGACTGTAAGTCTCCACTTGTCCTTGTACTTGAAGTTGAGCCCAGTCTCTTCCACTGACTCTATATCCCACCACAGCAGACCCTCCTAAACAGTCTTTCTCACCACCTTTAACAAGTGTTTGAATAATGGTTTCTTTAATGTCTAGCTCAGTCACAGGATATTTTTATCAATTTCAATTAGCTATAAGTTCTAAAAACCCAAAATAAGCCACGCCTGTGTTACATGGTTTACATGCAGTATTTCACTTATTCTCAGCTGTGACATGGTTAATATAACTACTACTCTTATGGTTGTAGAAATAGAGGCTCATGTCTTAATGATTCAATTTTATCCTGCTTTTACTCTTTTGTTCTTGGCAAGATCTGAGGAGACCCAAGTTGTTTGTTAGCTCACTTCAGTACAGAGAAAAGTTGTTTCTTATAGCAAACGCTTATTTTAGTTATTTAATCAATTTCCTACAGCATTTGGTTACTTAAGGGGTGGGGTTCATACACATGACAACTGGAAACTTTACCTGTGCACTGTGCTCCTAGAAAACAGCTAAGGTTAAGAAATCTGCTGGTTCAAAAAAAAAAAGAGGAAGAAATCTGCTGGGTGGTAATGTGCCTGCCTAGCATGCGTGAGGCCCCAGGTTCACTCCTCACCCAGCATGCATGGACACACCTCTTCCCCAACCATTTGTGTTCACTGCAAAAAACTGCCCTTCTCTCTGTGACTTAGGTAAGACTCAAGGATGTCCTCCTTATTCATCTCAGCAAGATTAGACGTAGACCCTCCCAAGTTCCCATTCTCTGCAGGCAGGGCCATGGGAATAGAAGGGCATGTGGTCAGCAATTAAGTGCCTGCTGGTTTGCTGAGCCACCACTGCTGCCAAAGCTTCCTGCTGTTCACAAGCCAGAACCAAAACATAAGTGTTCCTAAATATGAAAAGATGTGAGTCAACAGCATCACCTGAGGGAGTCTGGCCACTTGTCCTCTGAAATCATGCTGAGCAACTTCTGGAATGATCTAAACAGTTCTACTTTGCTGATTCGTGATCTGTTCAAAAAAGAGAAGGCAAAGATGATTGTTTACTATTATGTACTAGGCTCCTAATTAAAGATACCAGGCTTCACATGGTGTTTGCATTTGAAAGTGCCAGAGCATCCCTTCTGTCTGTACTTGGCAAGGAGAAAAACTAATCCTGGGGATGTCTGATTAAGCTGAGGTACAAAAAATGACTCTCATCTTAACAAATGTCATCCGCATTGGAATTAAAACACATCTGGTTATCTCCTTTTTCTTTTATTGACATACTAGGGATCAAATCCAGGGCCTTAAGCATGCTAAGCACACATTCTACCACTGAGCTACATCCCCAGCCCAAAAAGATTTTTTTTCTTTGAGATGGGATCTTGCTACATTGCCTAGTTGCTAGCTACCGCCTTTCAAGGGAACTGGGTCTGTGTCAGTAATATGGTTTACAAGCGGCAAAAGGCTTTGTTTCAGAGATATGAGTGCTGTTTTCTGTGTGCACTGTAGTTACACAGTTCAGCTGGACAGCCACCCGCAACACAGCCTACAGGCACTCCGGGCCTGTGGAGGCCAAGTTGTTCCTAGACAACTGCTGGATGGATGTTAGACTCTGAGACACTTAAAGGAATGAGGGGCTGATGCTTACAAGCCCACCTGGGCCTTCTTGATTTCTGCTCATCCATGTGCCAGATGAGGAGCTGTTATATGTTTCTTTTCCCTCATATGCACAGTATACAAGATGTATTTAGAAATGGGGAAACACAGCATGTGCCAACAATGTGTAGTCTCAACTTTACATGCTACTTTGAATCATTTTAGGAAATCATATACTCAGTTTAGGCACAGTGACCACTGATATCTGTGAAATGGACAATCACATAATCTGCCAAAAGGTTCCCATACTTGTCTGGGTCTGAGCCTACTTAAGGAATCACTGCTTACAGGGAACACGGAGTCCTACCCTGGTACTGTCTCTCAGCTTCAACTATGCTGACAGTTGCTTTAACAAGAAAGCAAAACAAAAATGGAATTCCCCTTAATAGATAGATTAAAGGAGAAAAATAACACGAGAAACATAAACACAGAAAAAGCATTTGGTAGAATTCAATATCCATTTAATTAGATTTAAAACTTCTTAGCAAACTAGGAATAGGAAAATATTAAGTTCATAAGGATATCTATTAAAAACTCACAGCAAGGGCTGGAGTGGTGGCTCAGTGGTTACGGCATTTGCCTGGCATGCGCGAATGCACAAGTTCAAACCCCAACACTATATAACACTGCCAAGTGTCCGAGAAATGAAAGTCACATGAAAAACTAAATAAAAATTGCTTCTCTCTTTCTCTCTTTCACTGTCCCCTCTTTCTTTAAAAACAAAAACCAAAAAAAACTCACAGCAAATAAATGTCTGTACTATCACTGTTTTTTATTCAACATTGCATAGAAGGTTCTAGGCAGGAAAACAAGATTAAAAAAATATAGCAAATGGCCTGGGGGTGTAGCTTGCTGGTACAGCACCTGTTTAGCATGCATGAGGCCCTGAGTTCAATCTTTAGCACCAAAAAAAAAAAAAAAAGGACTGAAAAACAAAATCATTTTTTGCAGGTGACTGTGACACAAAAAAAAGTAAATAGAGATATGGAGGATTGTAAAAGGGACACTGTCTGCGTCTGTCTTAGAAAACTCCCAAACAATAGAATAAGAAGCTAATAAGTTAAAAAGAAATGACCAGAAAAAGAGGTAAAAAGAAACTACTTAAAACAGCATCCGGAGTAGTCAATCTGCAAGATGGTCCCCAGTGATTCTTGCCCCCTGGTCTTTGTGCCCCTGCACAATCCCCTCCCACATGGAATGGGCATGACCTGTATAACAATTTCCTAATGGGGTGGAGTATGACTTCTTAGGTTAGGGCCTGAAAGACACTGTGGCTTGCTCTCTTGTTACGGGGCAGTCAGCCTTCACCATGTTGTAGAGATAAACCCTCTAGTAGCCTTATGGAGAGGTCTGTGTTATAAGCAACTGAAACCTCAGGCCAGCAGCTGACCTGTCAGCCATGTAAGCTATTGTGGAATGGGATCCTCTAGCCTCGGTCACTCCTTCAGATGACCAGAGCCCCAGCTAAATAATGGACTACACCCTTTCAAATCTCTGAGCTGGAATTAGCTACCTAAGCTTTTCCTAAATTCTAGATTCACAGAAACTGTGAAATAGCAACATTATATTCATATTTATAATAAAACATTCATATTTATAATAATATACACAGCAATAGATAACTAATATATATGTTCACGGCATAAAGCTAATAAAAGATGTACGAGATTTATATAAAGAAAATGATAAAAGTTTATTGACACTACAAATCAGTCAATAGTATAAGTGATGAAATAATTCTATAAAAACATTTTCTTCTTTGGTTGCAATTATCAATAAAAATATTCTACAATCAAAAAAACTTTACTGAGGGCTGGAGCGGTGGCTCAGCGGTTTTGGGCGCTTGCCTGGCAAGCATGAGGACCTGGGTTCAAACCCCAGCACCACGTACACAACTAAGTGTTGGAGCAACTAAGGCCATGTGAAAAACTAAATTAAAAAAAAAAAACTTTACTGAAAAAGACCTAAATAAGTAGATATTCAAACTAATAAGTAGATATCAAACATTTCCTGTTTGTAAGACAATATGGAAAGGTGTCAATTTTTCTCAAAAGCCCTAAATTTTTGTTTTGTTTGTTTTTTTCTTGGTACTGGGGAGTGAACCCAGGGTCATTTTACCACTGAGCTACACCTCCAGCCTTTAAAATAATTTTTTTTTTTTAGTATATTTTATTTTGAGACAGAGTCTGGCTAAGTTTCCAAGACAGGAAGACTTTTTTTTTTTTTTAAAGAAAGAGGGACAGTGAGAGAGAGAGAGAGAAAGAGAGAAACAACTTTATTTAGTTTTTCACATGGCCTTAGTTGCTCCAACACTCAGTTGTGTACGTGGTGCTGGGGTTTGAACCCGGGTCCTCAAGCTTACAAGGCAAGCTCCAAAACCGCTGAGCCACCACTCCAGCCCCCAAGACAAGAAGATTTTATTGCATATAGGAATCTTTAATATATAACCATGACTGGATTATTGTGGGTGCACCAGAAAGATGTCAGACCAAAATGAACAAATAAAACTCATATTTCCCCCACCCATTTAACAAAGAACTGAATTCACCTATCTACCAATAGCTAAAATCACCCATAAGGTCCTGAAGCTAACACTGCCACAAAGTAAGAACTGTCAGAATGAAATGCTAATTCCCTGGAACTAAAGTTGAAGTTATATAACTAAAGTCCTTGGTGTTTATATAACTACACCAGTCAAGTTGAGCTTACCTAATTATTACTCAGAAAATATATCCAAAGAGTGGGCACCTCAAGCAACTGTAATGTTGTATCTTTTATTCATCTAGTAGTTTTATTATAAATATGAATATAATATAATGTTACTATTTGACTTTTTTTTTTTTTTTTTTAAGAGAGGGGAAGAGAGGAAGGAAAGAGAATCAACTTTATTTCTCCATCTGGCCTTTGTTTCTCTGACACTACGTTGTGTATATGGTACTGGGGTTTGAACCCAGGTCCTCGCGCATACCAGGCAAGCACTCCAACTACTGAGTTACTGCTCCAGCCCTTTGACATGTGCATTAATAAAACAATCAAAAATTAATTTTAGTCAGTATTTTCAATTTTAAAAACATTTGCCTGGGGAGTTGGGAATTTAGCTTAGCAGCAGAGCACTTGCCTAGCATGCGCAAGGCCCCGAGTTTGGGCCTCAACCCTGAAAAAAAAAATTTGCCTGATGCATTCATTGAAGAACAAACCAGCTACATTAACCTGATACCACAGGACTATCAACAAACATGGGCCAAGGGGCTGGAGCAGTGGCTCAGCAGTTATGGTGTTTGTCTGGCATGCAGAAGGACACGGGTTCAAACCCCAGCACTACATACACAATGAAGTATTGGAGCAACAAAAGCCACATGAAAAACTAAATGAAAACTGATTTTTTCTCTCACTCTCCCTCTCTTAAAAAAAGTGGGCTGGGTGTGGGGGGTAAAGGGAAGAGGAGAGAGTAGGGAGGGTAAAGGGAGGATATATGATGTGTACATGAATGAAAGTATAACAACCCCTTCAATATGTAAAACTATAATGAAAAATAAAATCTTGTTAAAAAAACAAAACAAAACAAACATGGGCCATTTCTCTGTAGATTCTCTGTAGATTCCATGACAGTACCAGAGTATCAGGAGAGTAGATTCTATAATCTGGTGCAGGGCACAGATGGTCCATCCTGGAACATCTCTTACAAGACAAAGAATTGGGCTCCTTGCCTGATCTGATCATAAGAAGGGGCAAGAAAATAATGTTTACAGCTATCAGAAACATATTAAGTATGAAAAAAGCCAGGAGCTCATGGTCCTCAAAGAAGGAAGATTTAGGGTTTTTCTTTTGAAACAACTAATACTATATACCTAAGCTGACTTTGTCCAGATAAAAACAAATGCTATTTAAGTTTTATTGTACATATGCTCTCAAGTGGACAAAAGGATGCCCAACGAACGATGCTCCTCATTAGCTAGAATCAAGATTTCGTCTTCAGACTGGAGACTCTGCAGTCATTTTTGGTAACAGGACCATACATTTTATTGTTCAGGAAGTCTGGAAAGTCTCAGACTCAACATTTCTATTGCCCTTACCACCCAGAATCAGAACAGGAGGAACATAAAAAATAAACTAATATCCTACCCTGGTCATTCATATTTCCCTTTGAAATACTAATAGATGAATCCATAACCCAGTAGCCACTAATGTGTAAATATCAGCAATTTATTAAATTATTACTGGGTATTAGTGATATATGTTGAGGCATTTTAGTCACAAGAAGCCTTAGTAATCCAACATGTTATGATCTACAGTCTGAAGAAGAGATCCATATCAAGATGCAATGTGCCTCTTGGCACGGTGGCTCATGCTTGTAATGCCAGTGACTCAGGAGGCTGGGACAGGAGGATCACAAGTTCAAAGCCAACCTCAGCAATTTAGTGAGGCCCTGAGCAAATCAGCAAGACCCTGTCTCATTAAGTACCCCTGGGTTCAATTCCCAGTGCCAACCAAAAAAAAAGACAAAAAGATTCAACATGTCAACATGCCACCAAAATCTCACTGGAAGAAGCCTCTGGGTTCTATTCACCCCTATCATGGGAGTGGACTGTCAAGGCCTTCAGTCTCACTGCAGAAGCCACTGGTGCTAGATAGCGTCTTCAGAACAGATTTGTAAAAGTTTTCAGTGCTCTCTGGAGAACTAACGGGGACTTTCTAAAGAAAGTTTTTGGCCTAGGTCACCTCATCAGACAGATTGGGAGTCTAGGGGCGGGGGTACAGCTTAGTGGTAGAGTAATTACCTAGCATGTGCAAGGCCCTAGATTCAATCACAGACGCTGGAAGGAGCGATGTAGATTGGGAATGCTGGGACCTTTCCTTTGCTGGAGAGCTTAACAAAAGAACACAGTGACCGCACTAGTAAGTCTTCGGTCAAAGAGAGATCTTCTCAATAAAAACTAATTACTAGGTCTGGAGCAGTGGCTCGGTGGTTACGGTGCTTGCCTGGCACACACAAGTACATGGGTTCAAACCCCAGCACCCATGTACACAACTGAATGTTGGAGCAAGGAAGACCATGTGAAAAACTCAATAAAAATTGATTAAAGAAAAAAAAATTGATTCTCTCTCTCTGTCCTTCTCTCTTTAAGAAAAAAAACAAAACAAAACAAAACAAAAAAAAATTACTGAAGGTTGTCCAAGGAGCCTAATAATTTTCTAGGTGGCTGTTAACTGCTGCTCTCCAGGGAGCCCTGGGTCCTTCTGGCAGAGAGGATAACATTCTGAGATATCAGATTCCTCCTTGTGAGCCAGTTAAAATTGTAGTTAATACCAGAGCTACACATATACAGCTTTAACAGCTTCTGGATTCACACTGATGTTTTCAATGTAGCGCTTACTAGCTTACTCAGACACACCTGGATTTTTCTATAAGCACCTCACCCTCTCATAAGTAAACAAGTCCCGTAACGACCTCTCCAGGATATTCGGATATTCTCCAGGATATTCTCCACTGGCAAGGAAAAAGAATTCATCTCTTCAGGACAAAAGGAATTTGCCCACGAGAGGAAGAGTAAAATTAAGGTTCACAAAAATGAGACCTTATCTACTCCTGTTATTTGTAAGAAACACACCCACCCACATACCCACACACCAAGATTTAAATATTCCTTCCAGTGCTGCATCGTATCTCTAACAACCCGCCAGGGCTCCTGCTCCCTGTAGTTCCACAGAAAGTCGTCCCAGGATGTTGGCGCTCAGGGAAAAGCAGTGAGAACATCTTTCTCTCAGACAGCTGGTGGTCTTGGAATAAAGGTAACTCGGATTCCTTCACACATAATAAAGCTTCATTTGATGACTGAAAATGCGCCATCCTGCATGCACCTGTTACTCAAGTCTCACAGTATTCCCATGGGACAGCGACTAGCAGCTAAGTTGCTTCACAGCTGGGGGAAAAAGAAGCTCAGAGAAGTCTAGTTTGCTCTAGTCCATATCACTGGGGAGAAAGGAAGTCAGTAATTAAGCACTGGTATCTTCCATCCCAGAGTTTCTACTCTTTTTATGCTTTGTCCCTGTGTGGAGTTTGCCTCTCAATGGAGAGACACCTACAACATGTCAGACCTCACCTCAGATCATCTATCAAAAACCTCATTTTACAGCCTGGTGTGCTGGTGCACACCTATAATCCCAGCAACTTAGGAGGCTGAGGTAGAAGGATCTCAAGCTCGAGAACAGGCTCAGCAACTTATGACCCAGGTATCTGGAGACAGAGACAGGATTAGAACATGAGACACTCCCAATCACACAGATGACACTGGCATACCAGGACAAGAGCACCATAGGAATCTGAAGAATGATAATTTTGAGCCAGAAGGCAGTGAAATTTGAGTTGGGTTCTTAAGGTCAAAGAAGGTTGGTGTTCTGAGCAAAGCAGCAATAGGAAGCCACACTCTGCTGGGTGGGCCCAGTATAAGAAGATATCACCGACAAGACACAGCTCAGCAGGAAACCTGTGGTCTAGTCCCTCATGATCTGCTCTGCTCACACATCCTGCTCTACGGTTGAGAGCTCATCTCCTGAAAAGTGCAAAAGGTGCTCTGAACCAGGAACTCCCTCGGGGAAAAACTGTCGAAAACTCCCTACCTTCAAAAAACCACCAGCCCATGCTTCCAGGGCACAGGGGTCTGCTTTGTAGGCATCATAACCCTGCCACTTAGTAGCTGTGAAGAGAAACCTTAAAAAAAAAAAAAAACACCTAA
Organism: Aplodontia rufa; assembly: GCA_004027875.1. NCBI lineage: Eukaryota > Metazoa > Chordata > Mammalia > Rodentia > Aplodontiidae > Aplodontia > Aplodontia rufa. Next base: position 59,300 of record PVKS010009333.1, read on the forward strand.
AAAATGAATATAAGTTGGGTTTTATGTGTTGTTTTAGGCAGGCAAATAAGCACACCAAATAAATCCAACCGTGAACTTTAATTATAATACAACTTTTTTTTTTTTTTTAGGAGAAAAGCATATAACTTTTATTAGTATTTTCATGGATTGGGATTTCCAGGAAACATTAGATTTGGGCTTTTTATAACCTAAGGAAATAAGAGGGCCTGGAAGCCAAGTTAAGGGAGGCCACATGGCCTGTCCCCAGTAGAATGAAGTTCCCAGAGCCAGGTGCCAAACTTGGAATGTGCCATTTTCCAAAAAGCAAGAAATTCACAGCACTCATTATAAAGGGTGCCCCATTTACAAGAACCAGCCAAGAAGGGTGCTGTGTTAGCTCTGTAGAAAACCTGAAATCATTCTAAAAAAAGCCAATTAGACTTTTAAAGTAAATTTTAGGTAATTTTTCTTTACAGCTAGCTTTGAGTAGAAAGAATGAAAACACGGGGGAAGCGATGGCAGATGAAAACTAGTCATTAATTTCTGCTGAGCCCATGCAGTGGCACTTGCCTGTCATCCCAAGTCCTGGGAGGCCAAGACAAGAACATAGCAATTTCCAGGTCAGCCTCAGCAGCTTATTGATACCCTGCCTCAAAATACCTCCAGGCTGCATTTTTCACAGGGCCCAACATGATTTTTTAAAAAGCATAATAAAGAAATGGACAAGTGACTTATGGTAAAAAGAACTCCTGGTAAGTTGCGGGAATTCCACACTAGTCACACTGGTGAGCTCAATCTAGACAGATGGAAATGCCGGTGGTGGAGAGGCCACTCCCCTGAAGCCCTCCTGCCCGCTGCCACTACAGACCCCTCTAGCTCAAGGGGAGGAAAAAGCAGAGTGACTACACAGGCCACGCCTTAGAAAGAGGGTGCCTCACAGGCACATGCAAGAACCTGCAGGGTTGAAACTTCAGTCTCGGGTCCAGGAGCCCACAGACCCTACACTTCAGCAAGAGCCAGCCTGAAGATGCAATGTCTTTTCCCAGTGCACTATTGCCAATCCAACCACTGTGGAGCTTCATAGATGACTGGCTGACGCTGACCTACATAAACCAGAATCCCTAGTGGTGAAGCCTAACAAAGTATTCTTTTAAAATTCTCTCTAGGGAAACAACAGGCTTTCCAAAAAATGGTGCTGGGATAACTAGATATCCACCCATGCAGAAAAGTCAACTCAAGATGCACCAAAGCCCTAACCATATGAGCAAAAACTACAACTTTTGTGCTTCAAAGGACACTCATAAAGTGAAATGACAATCCACTGAACTAGAGAAAATATTTGCAAATTACATATATGATAAAAGACTAGTATGGGGCTGGAGTGGTGGCTCAGTGGTTTCGGCACTTGCCTGGCAAGCACGAGGACCCAGGTTCAAACCCCAGCACCACATAACTAAGTGTTAGGGCAACTAAAGCAATGTGAAAAACTAAATAAAAAGTTGTTTCTCCCTTTCTGTCTCTCTCTCTCTCACTGTCCCTCTCTCTCTCTTTTTTTTTTTTTTAAAGAAAGAGGGGACAGTGAGAGAGAGAGAAAGAGAGAAGCAATTTTATTTAGTTTTTCATGTGATTTTCATTCCTTGAACACTTTGTTGTGTACGTGGTGCTGGGGTTTGAACTCACGTACTTGTGCATGCCAGGCAAACACCATAACTGCTGAGCCACTGCTCCAGCCCCATGTCCCTCTCTCTTAAAAAAAAAAAAAAAAAAAAAAAGACTAGTATCCAGAGTATATAAAGGATGTTCACAGCACAACATCAAAAAGATAAACCAATTAACAAAGTGGGCAAAGAATGGGAATAGATATTTCGTCTAAAGATGATACACAAATAAATGGCCAGGTGTGGTGGTGCATGACTATAATCCCAGAAGCTCAGGAGGCTGAGGCAGGAGTTCAAAGCCAGCCTCAGCAACTTAGACCCTATCTCAAAATAAAAAAAGGGCTGGGGACGCACAGCACAGTGATTAAGCACCTTTGGGTTCAATCCCTGGCACCAAAACAACAAAAACAAAACACACACATGTATATATACATATATATGTAAAATATATATATATACACCCACACATATACATATGTAATATATATATATATACACACACACACACACACACACACACACATACACACACAAATGGATAATAGGTACATAAAAAGATGCTCAACACCATTAGTCATTAGGGAAATGTAAATATTGCTAAGTTGCTGAGTTGACCGGGCAAAACAAATTGAAGTCAGGGGATGTAACTCAGGGGTAGAGTACCCCTGGGTTGAATTCTGTCTGGCAAAAATAAATAAATAAATAAAGCATACACCCACACAAAAATGTGTATACAATTGTTCACAATAGCCAAACAGTAAAGTAAAACCGCCCAAATACTCATCAACTGATGATGGATAAGCTGAATGCGGCATATTCGTACAATGGAATATTACTTAGCCACGGGAAGAAACAAAGTATTGATATATGTTATGACATGAATGAATCATGAAAACAAAGCTCCGTGAATGAAACCAGACACAAAAGTGCACATATTAGACAATTCCACTGATCAATATGAACTGTCCAGGAGACAAATTCATGAAGACAGAAACTGAATTAAGTTTCCAAGGGTTACGGAGAGGAAGCAGGGGAGCAGGTAGTAACTGCTAGTGCGTAAAGTTTTTTTGTTTTATTTTGGGAGGCAATGAAAATGTTCTGGAGTTATTTAGTGAAGGTGTGAGTTCAGTCACCATCTCCTCCTTTCGCAATACACTGTACCTGGCCTGAAGACTTCTGATTCCTTTCTTTGTTGTTCCCTGTGGAAAGCCATTGGCAGTCACATCCAGTGGCTGCTCAGGAACTGCAGCCCAGCTGATAGCTATGAAAAAATAAATTCTGGGGTTAAAACTCACTTGGTTTCCTGTTCATGCCAGAGAATTTTAATAAAAGTATCTCTATGACTCTACAGGCTCCTGAAAGCTGAACAAGACATCAAAGAGAATGATTTTTACTTTGATGCCTGGCATCTAGGGTTCAATAGGATAAAGTGGTTCAGGATTCCTTATCATAATAGCTTACAATTTCATTGAACATTTATTGTATTATACATGCAGAGTAAATGCATATGATAGAATTTCTCAATCCTCTTAATAACCATGATAAACAACACTCTTTTAATCTGAAGATAAAGAAACTGAGGCCAGGGGCAGTAACTCACTTGCCCAGGGCCACAGACATAAACTTCACCCGGTATGAGGTCTCCATTGATGGCTACAGAGTGGCACGGCCTGTCTCGCCTGGGAGCGAGCAGACCCTCCCAGGCTGCTCTATAAGGGGAGATATTATCCCAGGCAATTCCAGCCTGATCCCTTACCTGCCCCACAAGGAACAAGTCGGCCGGGACTGTCAGCCCTTTTTGCCTGCACTGCGCAGCGGCTTTGTTCAAACAATAAACTTGACTGTTGTATTTTCAGTTCTTGAACTCCAAAGCCTTTGGGTAAAGCTGAGACATTCTGACACCTAAATGTGAGGGAAAATGTGTTGTTTAGGTGCACTCCTCAAGAAAAAGAGCGATCTAGGACTGTGGGCACCATCCCTGATGGAATGCGAAGGCCTTACGAAGTGTGTGAATCTACTTGTTTATTGGGTTGGGGACCAGAAAGTGTGCCAGAGTACAACCTACTTAGTAAGCACTTATGGCTGGAGCAAGGTCCCTGCCTAGCACTCTGATGGGGATGCAACTAAGAACTGAGTCAAGGTTCATTAGTGATGTCAGTAATACCAAAATTCATTACTGATAAAGGGTTTTGTTGAAAACTTTAAGCACAATCTTTAACCTGTTGGTACCTGCTTCCCAGGAAATCCTTCAAACACCAGAAATGGAAAATATCCCCAAATGTAAAAGCTTTTTTCTTTTGTATCTTTTGCACAAACTAGATACCAACGTGATGCTGGTATAAAACTGCATAGATCGCAACTCCGAGTTCCAGAAACCTTATACCTATCAGCACTCTGCTTCTTCTCCATTCTCTGGTGACCACAAATCTACTGTCTCCAGTAGAGACAGTTACTTCTTCTGGAATTTCATATAAATGAAATCATGCACTCTATGGCTAATTTCACTCAGCAAGATGTGTTCAAGATTCAGTAGTCCAGTCCATTTTACAGCACAATATTATTTTATGGATACACCACATTCTTTATATCTATTTATTCACTGATGGGCATTTGGGCTATTTCACTTTTTGGCTATTATGAGTAATGCTATAAATATTTTGCATGTTTTTGTGTGGCTGTATGTTTTAATTTCTCCTGGGGTTATACCGAGGAGTGGAACTGCTGGGTCATATCCTGGGGCTGGTTTTCTATGCTTTGGAGCCTGTATGTTTGACATGGGCCCATAACAGCTCCCAGGCCATGGCTTCTCCTTGCCCTCATTTACTACAGCATTAATCAGGCTTGGCTGCCTCCTTCAGGCAGACCACACTCAATTGGTCAGAAGTGCAGTCAAACTTACCTTTCTTAAAAAATTAAAATAAATTTGAACTATAATGACAACATAAGTACACTGTATAAAAATTAGAAAATATAGTAATAACAAGGAAAATTTACTCATCATATCACAACTGGAGATTATCATTAATACCTTGGTGAACATCCTTCTACAGTTTTCTATGTGCATATGTACTTCAAGATCAACATGGGGCTCATATTATCTGCTAAAATAGTCTTTATTTTTTAAAAATAAGATTGTGGAGAGATAGGAACACTAGCACACTGCTGGTGGAACTACAGACTGGTACAGCCCCTCTGGAAAGCAGTGTGGAGAATTCTCAAAACATTAGGGATAGATCCACCATATGATCCAGCAATCCTCTTCTGGGTATTTTCCCAGAGGAGTTAGAATCATTATAGCAACACAGAAAAATCTATGTTCGTAGCAACTCAGTTTACAACACCTAAATTATGGAACCAACCCAGATGCCCCTCACTGGATCAATGGATCCAAAAACTGTGGTGTATGTATATATACATACATACATACATACTAGAGTTCTACTCTATTAGAAACAATGATACTGCAGCCTTTGAAGGTAAATGGATGGCGATGGAAGAAATCATGTTGAGCAAAGTTAGCCTAACCCAGAGAGTCAGGGGTCGAATGTCTTCACTCATCTGCGGAGGCTGGAGCTAAACCCAGGCCT
>PVKS010009334.1:0-65266 GCA_004027875.1 Aplodontia rufa
CTCTGCTGGGAGGCAGGAGCTTCCTCCCCAGTGAGCCTCTGATGAAGCTGGCAATCGCAGCTCTGGGGCTCCCCCTGGCCTTGGGCTTCTTTACTGCAGCCCTTCCCTCCTCACTGGGGCCCCTGGCCCTCTTTGGAGATCCCCTGGTGCCTCCCTCTGGGAACCTGTTTCCTCCCTGGAGAAGCTGTGGCCATCCTCTGTGGCTCAGTTCTTTCCCTTCTTTAAGGCGTCACTTGCCTGGCTCTGGGGGCTTCGAAAGCACTGAGGCTAACAAATGCAGGATGACTGACCTCCGCCCTTCCTGAGCCCCTTGGTGTTAGGTACAGAGCCCTAAGTCAGAAAACCACGGCAAAGGATGGATAATGAGGCGGGGTAGAGCAGTCCGAGGGACGTGAGAAAGGGGACACAGATGCAGCTCTGGGCTGCCCTGGCTAAGGCCCCACCACAGAGTTATCCTCAGGCTTCTCCAAGGCCAGCCAGGGGGACCCGATTGGGAGCCCATGAGTGGCTAGGCCCACAGCAGCTCACAGCAGCAGCAGGGACTCTGGAATCGCAGCTGCCCCAACCCTCCACAGAGGGCCAGCGGGCAACAGCCCAGTGCAGCCGACACGGGCCTAGAGCCCCTGTTCCAACAGCAGCGCCAAAGAGGCCCCCAGCAAGCTCCCTGAGGACACTGGACATTCGCACGACTTGGGGGTGGGGGGTGGGTGGGGGGAGCCAGGTGACCCTTGATGTGGCAGGAGGAAAGCAGCTCCTTCTCAGCGTGGGAGCCATCCTCTCTGTCCTAACTGGACTAAAGGAGCCAAGACGCTCCTCAGCAGACCCTAAATTAACCCCCAGGAGCCTCGGCTGACCTAACAGGAGGAAGGAGGAGGTTGGCATGGGAGCCCCTACCCAGGAGAGGACACCCGGCAGGAACGTAGAACTGAGGAAGCGCCACCTTAGACGATGCATTAACAAATTCAGGAAAGGGCTTCCGGCACCAGCTCTCACGGACCACAGGAAGGCCCAGAGCTGAGGGGTCACGGCTCAAGCGTGCCTCGCCCAAGTCACTCAGAAACTAGGATTGACATCTTAACACTACACCCAGGAGACCCTAGCCCCTCCACCTGTCTCAGTCCCCCAGACTCTGAGTTGGGGGGTCATTGCCGACTCCAGTTTGGAGACACAGAGCTCACCACCCCCTTATGGAGTGACTCCTGCGGAAATACAGAACACACAAGTTCCATGAGCAGCGCCCAGAGCTAGATTGTTTCCCAGCCAGGCGACGAAACACTGCATCCATTGCAATAGGTCCACCCCAATGGCGGCACCCCCGCCACGTGCCACCAAGTGCCCCACTGCAAGCAGATTATAGGCGTTTGCAGATGGGCACACCTCTTCAGAATTCAGCCTGATTACTATGAGCCCATCCAGGAAGACAAAAGATCAAGCTGAAAGTAGCCACCGGTGTGTGGGAGACCTGAGACCTCCGCTGTCTCTTTCGGAGCGAGACAACTTCCAGGCCATTGCTCCAGGAACAGGCAAGCTTGCCCTCTGTGTGTCCAGCCCTGGGACTGAGCAAGTCAGACCTGAAAAGTCTCCCTGGCAATCGTCGCTGGTCCGTCCCTGCTGATGCCCGGGGGCCAGGATGTGAGTGGGAAAGGCCTCCCTTGGAGGGCGCTCTTACTGCTCATATCTGCTCCATGCTTGTCCCACCTCCTGGCTGAGTTTTTCTCCTCCAGCTCCAGAAGGCGCAGCTCAGGCTGATGCTGTGGGAACTGCACCCCACATCAGGCTGTGCGGAGCTCCGACAGATGCCCTGCCCTTGGGAACCCAGGGTCCAGCAAGGGCTTCTGCTTCCTTCTGCAGGCAAGGCCTGTGCCCCACCCAGCTAATGCAGCTCTAGAAGACAGGTTGTCAGCCACCAGTGTCCCTTAGGAAACAGATCCGGGCACCCAAGACAAACAGGCCCCGTAGGGCCTCCAGGCTGTCTCTCGGTGTTATGAGGTAATGAGGAGTGAGAGAGAGTTCAGAGTTCAAGGCTGGAGACCCAGATGGCCGAAGACCCGTGTCACCCGGAGAGGCCTGGGGAAGGGTGCAGCATGACTGCAGTCCCCCCACAGGTGACATCACGAGACCGGGCTACCCCGTAGGCTCCAGAAGGGCTCTTTCCCCTTGTCCTTTGCCTCTGCCAGCCTGGAGTCGCTGGCCCAAGAGCCGGCTGCCTTCTGTCTTGAGCAGCAGTCCTGGGTGAAGCCTGCCCTGTGCCGCCTTTCTCTCCCGGCCCAGTCTCCCTCTCCAAACTCTGGATCCAAGAACCCGAGACGGTAATATAACCATGTCCTGAATTGTCACACTGTGCCCCAGAAGTACAAACAGTATTTATGCGTCACCTAAAAAAACATTAAGCCCTGTATGGTGGCACATGCCTGCGATCCCAGTGACTCAGGAGAGAGGTAGGAGGACGGGCGCCAAGTTCCTGGCCAGCCTCTGTGGGAGGCAAGTTAGCCAGAAACTATCTCAAAATAAAAAAGAAAGAGACTGCAGCTCAACGGAGGACACCCCTGGGTTTGATCCCCAGTACTTCAAAAATAGATGATAGATAGATGATTGATAGCTAGATGATAGATGATAGAGATAGACACATGATAGATATAGTTAGGTATAGATAGATGATTGATAGATGAAATATAGATGCTAGATGTGTGAAAGATGATAGATAATAGAGATAGGTGAGAGAGATGATAGATAGCGATGGCTGATAAATGATAGATGATAGATATAGATAGGTATAGATAGATGGATGATAGATGACTGATAGGAAGGTAGATATAGATAGTTTGATAGAGATAGAAGATAGAGTGATAGGTGATAGCTATAGATAGCTATAGACATGGATGGATGGATAGATAGATATAGAGATAGCTAGAGGCCAAGGTAGAAAGCTTCGGGCTTCTATCTCCAGTACTGAAAAACACAGATTAAAAAGAGAACCAAATACCACCGCGAGGACACCGGTTCAGGACCTGCGTGATGCTCTGTGCACCCAGAGGCTACACCTTCTTTTTTTGCACATGAGACTTCCTGGTGTTTACCAGGTCCCCCAGGCAGAAACCAGACAGCCCAAATTCTGTATTCATGAGACAGTGAACCAGAAATCACCCACAGAAGGAAGCCAAGAACAACGACGGCAATCCGAGCCTCTTTCTTAAGCAACTGTGAGGCTAAGAGAAAATAAAAACTAGAATGGCCAATTGTTTTGAAATAAAAAACACCACATAATTATATTCGAGGGGAGAATGCCAATATGCATCATTATGATTTCTAGGGGGTCACACCTTAGGCCTCAGCCCTGAGCTGTAGCCACCCAATGTTGCGACGTTTCACAACTTGAAATGCAATCATATTGTAAGAAAAAATAATACAAATAACTGAAATCATGCTTCCCTGCAATACTTCAGGAGAAGAACTTTAAAATAGACTACAGCAAAACCGAAAGGACATAATAATAAATCAAATTTAATGAATTTTAAAACAGTAGACTTGATTAATGAATCTAAAACGTGATTATTTTTCTAACAACTCATATCTACATTTGTGCAGTGCTGGGGATCAAACCCAGGACCTTGTACGTGCTAGTCAGGCGCTCTACCACTGAGTTACGCCCGTTACCCTTTTCATTTTATTTTGAGAGGGTCTTACTAAGTTGCCCAGGATGGCCTTGAACATGTGATCCTCCTGTCTCAGCCTCCCAAGTAGCTAGGCATGAACCACTACCCCCTGCCAAAAGTAGGTTCTCTAAAACAAAAGAAAATTGCAATAGCTAGACCTATATCAAATTTAATAAAAGAAAAGACAAAATAAATAGCAAGTTGATGTAGTTAATGTGGATGAAATATAGTAAGAATCAAAACTCTCACATGAATATGGCAGCAAATTTTATTAATCTTATTGAAAGGGATGATTAAAATTAATAAACAATAGGAATAGACTCAAAAAGACAGGAAGACCTGTGTGCTCCCCTAATGAGGAAGAATTGAAAAGAGTCATCAAAATAATCCCCTTTGGGGTCTGGAGCAGTGGCTCAGCAGTTACAGCGCTTGCCCAGCATGCCAAGGACACAGTTTCGAACCCCAGCACCACGCACACAACAAAGTCTCAGAGCCTGAAAGCCACAGGAAAAACTAAATAAAATGATTCTCTCTCTCTTTCACTGTCCCTCTCAAAAAAAAAAAAAATCAATCACCTCTGCAGAGTCCCTGGGACCACGTGGATATTAAATTCTTTTAAACTGTTGACGCGACACTCCAGCCTTCTTCAGCCACCGAGAGAACAACAGTCTCCCCATTTTGGGGAGATTGAACCCAGAGCCTTGCTGTTGTTCACTTTATGAACTTAGTATGACCCAACCCCAAACGCAGCCGAGAGGCCCCTAAACTGTGCTGCCTCCCGCTAACCCTATGGCCAGAACCTCCTGGAGTCCAGGCACTGTAGCTCCCAGGTACTGGCTTCCCATGGGCTCTGAATCCTACTGAGCATGGCCCCTGGTCCTGGGCAGATCCGGGCTTCCCTTCCCATGGCGGACCTTGTTCCTGGGTGATTCCCGTCACCACTGGGCTTCCACCACTGTCCCCACATCACTGTGGTGGACTTTGCACATGGATGGCCACTGCTCCCCCTCCGCCTTGTGCCCACATGGCTGCTGAGGACCTCTGGCCCTCCTAGGGCCACTTGTGTCCCCACGGGCATTGCTGAGCAGCTATGTCCCAGGAGGCTCTCTTGGACACTTGCACATGCTAGGATGACCTTGTGCCAGGCACTGCTGGCCTTGGGGCAGAGAGTGGACAAGGCAGAGTCCACATTGCCCCTTACAGAGATTGTAGGCATCCCCACCTGTCCCCAGCATCGCTTTGTCCCTACCTGATGCACCTCCCCATCTCAAATTTTGTTATCTGGGGAGTGGCTTCCACAGTAGGGTTCCTTGGGTCCTTGGGGAAATACAGTTCTTTCAGTTTTACCATGAAGTTTTCTTCTACTCAGGTTGCAGTCATGGGTTCCTAACAGAAAACTAACTCCAAACTAATTCAAGCCAGAAAGAACTTTTAATAAATGCCACTGAAATTTTTAAGGCTTCAGGTATGGCTGGATCCAGGTGTCTAAGTGATTGTTCTTCGTCTGTTAGCTCTGCTCTTCTCTGAGGTGACTTGAATCTCTAGCAGGCTGTTTCCAGGTAGGGGAAAGATGGTCTCAGCTTCAGATTTTTGTTGTCTTTACAGCTCACAACCCCAAAATGGGAAAAAGTGTCTTTTTTGATATTTTTGAAGCTATTCAAGGGTGAGGAGGACTCTATTTAGGCTGGCTTGAGCCAGTGCCCATGGGATGGAGAATGGAGACTTCCGATTGGCATGTCCTTGAGGCTTGGGCTTACTTGGTCTATGTGGTCTGAGCAGAATGCAGTTGGAAGGAAAGGTGGAAGGAAGCATACCCCAAAAGATGAGCGAGGAGGCTACAGTCACAGGCTCAGCCACAGAAGCCCCAGCTGAGGCCAGTTGACCCTGGCAGCATCCCACCCTTGGGCCCCAGGGGAGCCTGCGTCCTCCACCAAACCCCTCCCTCACTAGCAGATCATTGCTCCCTTGGATGTATTGACCCTCTACTGCCTGTCTACCAAAGTCATAAGAAAAGTTTATCTGTGGCCAAAGTCCAATTTTTTCCCCAGTCCTGGGGACTGAACGAACCCAGGGGCACTACCACTGAGCTACATCCCTGGCCTTCTTGAATTTTTATTTTTAAACAGAGTCTTGCCGAAAAGTGAAGCAGGAAGCATCACCAAACCCTGATCTGAAACTATACTACAGAGCTCTAGTAACAGGAACAGCATGGTACTGGTATCAAAGTAGACACGAAGACCAAAGGAGGGCTGGAGCAGTGGCTCAGTGGTTACGGTGCTTGCCTGGCATGCATGAGGACCTGGGTTTGAACCCCAGCACCACGTACACAGCTAAAGTGTCACAGCAATCAAAACCAGATGAAAAACTAAATAAAATTGATTCTTTCTTTCTCTCTCTCTCTCATTGTCCCTCCTCTCTCTCTCTCTTTAAAAAAAAAAAAGAGGGGCTAGAGTGGTGGCTCAGTGGTTCCAGCGTTTGCCTGGCATGGGAGAGGACGTGAGTTCAAACCCCAGCACCACATACACAACAGAGTGTTAGAGCAACTGAAGCCACATGAAGAACCAAATAAAAATTGAGCATCTCTTTCTCTCTCTCACTGTCCCTCTCTTAAGAAAAAAAAATAGACCAATGGAATAGAAGACACAGAGATAAATCCGTAAACCTACAGCCACCTGATATTTGACAAAGGGGGCAAAAATATATCTTGGAGAAAAGGCAGCCTTTTCAACAAATGGTGCTGGGAAAACTGGACAGCCACACGCCGAAAACGAAATTGGATCCATATCTCTCACCCTGCACAAAACTCAGATTGAAATGGATCAAACACTTAGGAATCACACCAGAAACTTCGCAACTGCTAGTAAGAAAACGTAGGGACAACGCACTGGCACCGACTTCCTCGACAAGACCCCCAAAAGGCAAGAAATAAAACCAAGAACCAATAAGTGGGGTGCCACTAAACTAAAAAGCTTCTTGCACAGCCAAGGAAACAGGACTGCGAAGAGAGAAAATCCCGGCCAGCTGCCCCTCTGCTAGCCGACTAACATCCAGAATACACAAAGAACTCAAAAGACATAACACCAAAAAAACACTCCCATCGATAAATGGGCAAAAGAATCGAACGGAAAATTCTCAATAAAAGAAACGCAAAAAGGAGGCTGGAGCGGCGGCTCGGAGGTTACGGCGCTCTCCCGGCGTGCGCAAGTACACGGGTTCAAACCCCAGCACCACGCACACAACAAGTGTCACAGCAACGAAGGCCAGATGGAAAAATAAATAAAATATTCTTTCCCTCTCCCTCTCTCCTTCTCTCTCTCTCTCTCACTGTCCTTCTCTCTTTAGAAAAGAAAAGAAACAAAAAGCCAATAAATAAATGAAAAAATGTTAAATATCTCTAGCAGTCAGGGAAATATAAATCAGAACTAAGATTTCATCTCAGAATGGCAAAGATCAAGAATACAAATCACAATAAATGCTGGTGAGGCTGCGGGGAGGAAGGAGCACCTGCAGACTAGTACAGCCACTCCGGAAAGCAGTGTGGAGACTTCCAAGAACTAGAGAGGGAACCACCGCGTGACCCAGCTCTCCCCGGCCTGGGTGCTTTCCCCAAGGATCCAAAATCGGCACACTACAGTGACACCGCCAATCAACGTTTATAGCAGCACAACCCACATCAGCTAAATCATGGAATGAACCCAGATAGCCATCATTAGATGACTGGATTAGGAAACTGTGATATACACATACGTATATCTCATTATGGAATTCTGCTCAGCTATTTTTTTAGCAGAGGGAGAATGAGGAGAGAGAGAGAGAGAGAGAGAGAGAGAGAGGGAGAGGGAGAAGAAAGACAGAATCAACATTGTTTTTTCATCTGGCCTTTGTTTCTCCGACACTTAGTTGTGTACGTGGTGCTGGGGTTTGAGCCCAGGTCCTCGTGCTTGCCAGGCAAACGCTCCAACTGCTGAGCCACCGCTCCAGCCCCTACTCAGCTATTAAAAAGAATGAAATTATGGCTGGGCACAGTGGTGCATGCCTGTAATCCCAGCGACTCAGGGGGCTGAGGCCTGGGAGGTGGTCTCTCACCCTTATCTTCAGAATTTCTCTCCCTTAAGGCCATAATTATTATTTCTTCTTCTTCTTCTTCTTCTTCTTCTTCTTCTTCTTCTTCTTCTTCTTCTTCTTCTTCTTCTTCTTCTTCTTCTTCTTCTTCTTCTTCTTCCTCCTCCTCCTCCTCCTCCTCCTCCTCCTCCTTCTTCTTCTTTTTATGGAGAGGGACAGTAAGAGAGAGATAGAGAGAGTCAATTTTTATTTAGTTTTTCACATGGCTTTTGTTGCTCCAACACTTAGTTGTGTACGTGGGTGCTGGGGTTTGAACCCATGCCAGGCAAGCGCTGTAACCACCAAGCCACCAAGCCACCGCTCCAGCCCGTCTTTTTTTTTTTTTTTTAAAGAAAGAGGGACAGTAAGAGAGAGAGAAAGAAACAATTTTTTTATTTAGTTTTTCATGTGGCTTTCGTTGCTCGGAGACTTCATTGTGTACGTGGTGCTGGGGTTTGACCTTGCGTACTTGCGCATGCTGGGCAAGCGCCCTAACTGTTGAGCCACCGCTCCAGCCCCTCAAGTTGACATGCCTGGCATGTTTAAGGATGCGGGTTTGAACCTCAGCACCACGTACACAACTAAGTGTCAGAGCAACGAAGGCCATGTGAAAAACTAAATAAAATTGATCATCTTTCACTGTTCCACTCTCTCTCTCTCTAAGAGAGAAGGAAAGAGAGAGAAAGAATTTTTATTGAGTTTTTCACATGGCTTTCGTTGCTCTGACACTTAGTTGTGTACGTGGGTTTGAACCCGTGTGCTTGCACATGCCACGCAAGCGCCGTATCCGCTGAGCCACCGCTCCAGCCCCTCATTCTTTTTTTGGTACTTGGGATTGAACTAGGGGCACTTTACCACTGAGCCACACCCCCAGCTCCCTACCTTTTTAAAGAGGAAGGGAAAAAGAGAGAGAGAGAGAGAATTGATTTTAGAATTTTATTTATTTTTTTCTTCTGGTGTTTATTTTTCGGACGCTTCACTTTGCAATGTGGTGCTGGGGTTTGAACCCAGGTCCTCGTTCATGCCAGGCTGCTGAGCCAGCCCTCCTGCTAGCCCGTTTTATATTTTATTTTGAGACAGCATCTTGCTGAGTTGCTCAGGGCCTCGGTAAGTTGCTGTGGCTGGCTTTGAACTGGAAATTTCCCGAGACTCTGTCTCAAAATAAAAAAATAAAAAGGGCAGGGCTGGGGACTGGAGTGGTGGCTCTGTGGTTACAACACTTGCCCGGCATGCGCAAGGATGTGGGTTTGAATCCCAGCACCACGTGCACAACAAAGTGTCAGAGCAATGAAAGCCACGGGAAAAACTAAATAAAATTGATTCTCTATTTCTCTCTCTCTCTCTCTTTCACTGTTCTCTCGTTAAAAAAAAATTAAGCATCGGAGAAACAAAGGCCAGATGGAAAAATAAAGTTGATTCTCTCACCCTGTCTTTAAAACTAAATAAATAAATACATAAAAATAAGAGGGGCTGAGGATGTAGCTCAGTGGTAGAGTGCCCCTGTGTTCAGTGGCCAGTACCAAAAGAAATTAAATTAAAAAGCTATTAGAAATAATTTTCATGTGCTCTCTTCGGCAGTACAAATACTAAAACAATACAGAGAAGACTACCATGGGCCCTGCGTAAGGATGACACATGAATTTGGGAAGCATTCTGTATTTTTCTGGAAAATTTGCCATTATATATATACATATATATGTATATATGTACACATACATACACACATATACGTATATTTAAGGACACACACATATATATTTAAGGACATTTAAGGACATGTGTATCTATTGTAGGGGCGAAACACAAAGGAATCAAAAGACAGGTGTGTGCGATGGGGGTAACCTCTGGTTCAGGATCGAATGCATATCACATTGTTACTTTATACACATTTATGATTGTACGACAACTCAACTTCTTTTTTTCTTTAAGGCAGCGAGGGGACAGTGAGAGAAAAGGAGAGAATCAGTTTTATTTTGTTGTTCATGTGGCTTTCGTTGCTCCGACACTTCATTATGTATGTGGTGCTGGGGTTCGAACCCAGTGCCAGGCAAGCACATACCTGCTGTGCGACCGCTCCAGCCCTCAGCTTCTTTTTTTAATTTATTATTATTTATTTTTTAAATTTATTTTTATTAGTGCATTATAGTTTTACGTGATGTTGGGATGAGTTATCACACATTCCTAGATGCACACAATTCAGCAATACAATTTGTTCAATATCCCCCACACACACCTCAACTTCTTAATAAAAAAATAATAAAAATTAAAAATAAAACAGCCTTAAAAAAGAAATGATTTTAATGTATAAATGCATAAGAGGTGCATAGAGAAACATGAAACTTTCTCTTTGTAAAATAAAACATTTGAACAACATGTTTCAGCATGAAGGTCCCAAATAATAATGTTTAGTTTTTCTTTTCTTAAAGAGAGAGGGACAATGAGAGAGAGAGAATCAATTTCTATCTAGTTTTCCACGTGGTTTTCCTTACTCAGACACTTCGTTGCGTGCGTGGTGCTGGGGTTTGAACCCGCGTACTCGCACATGCTGGGCAAGCACCGTAACCGCCGAGCCACTGCTCCAGCCCTAATGTTTAACTTTTAATGCAAGCCTGTTCAAAAATGTTTTTAAACTTTTTAAAAATAATTTGACAAAGCCAGGCCTGGAGCGGTGGCTTGGTGGTTACACATTTGCCGGGCATGTGCGAGGATGCAGGTTCAAACCCCAGACCCACGCACACAGCAAAGTGTCAGAGCAACGAAAGCCTCGTGGAAAGCTAAATAAAATTGATTCTGTCTCTCTCCTCCCTCTCACTGTCCCTCAATCTTTAAAAAGAATATATTGAGAAAGCCCATTTTTTAACGATCATTCTTTTCTTTAAGAGCATTATGATTATAGAAGAGTGGGCTCCGCCGTTAGATATTCATACATAACATCAGTACCTCTCCTTTCCCTCCTATCCCCCTCCCCTACTCTGCTGGTCTCCTATTTTCAAGGGATTCCCACCTTTTCTTTTTTTCTTTTTTTCTTTCAAGTTTTCACATATGAGAGAAAGCATATGACCCTTGGCCTTCTGAATGGTGTTTATTCCACCTAACATGACGCTCTCAAGCTCCATCCATTTTCCTGCAAATGACCTCTTGTCGTTCTTCTTCACGGCTGAGTAATACTCACTGGTTTCTTTAGAGCACACTTTCTTTGTCCATTCATCCACTGATGGACAGCTGGGCTGGTTCCATAATTTGGCTGATGTGAATTGTGATGCTATAGCATGAGTATGTGTGTGTCACTGTAGTAAGGTGACTTTAATTCTTTAGGATTAATACCGAGGAGTGGTCTAGCTGGGTCATAGGGTGGCTCTATGCCTAGTCTGACAACACCCTTTTAAAAGCCATCTAAAATAATACCCAAGGCAGTTAAGAACATTTGAAAAGGAAAGAAGCTAGCCTGACGGATGAAAACTCCATCGCAAACAAGCTACTGCAGGGCACCTTAACCTCGTGCAGCTCAGGTTAGCCATGCTTACTAACTCAGTCACCGGAACTGCCACCAATCCAAAAGCACAAATCGCAACTAGTGGATAAACTCATTCAACAAATGGTTCTGAGATTGTTATGATTACTTGGAAAATAATAAAATGACAACTTAAAGAGCAAAACATAAATAATACGAAGCCACAAAGACAGCAGGAACTGCCGATGAATAAGTCAGCGCTTTCTGCGTAAAGCAATGGTGTAAGCTACGAGGGAAAGAGGCGAGGTGGCCCACGCTCACGGTCAACCTGTGAGCCACAAAAGCCCACAGGCGCTGGACCAAAGAGGGGATGTGGGGCCAGAGGTTGGGGGGCAGAAAATAAGAGCAACTGGACCGGAGGGACGTTGGGGGGGGTAAGGAGGGCCCCTGGAGCCTGTGAGGCCAGGCCCTTCCTCCAGCTGAGTCCAGAGAGGCTCCTGCTCCCCTCAGCCCCGACCCAGTTCAGCACAGGGACATCAGTCACGCAGAAATTAAGAAGGTGAAAACTGAAATAGCGTAGGGTTGAAAATGTTAACGGACGTACCAAATTCAAGGTTAAAAAAAAAACATGTGAGGGGCTGGAGCGGTGGCTCAGGTGTTGCAGCGTTTGCCTGGCCTGCGCAAGGACCCGGGTTCGAGCCCCAGCACCAGGTACACAACAAAGTGTCAGAGCAATGAAAATCAGATGAATAAATAAAATTCATTCCCTCTCTCTCTCTCTCTCTCTCTCTCTTTAGAAAAAATAGAAAAGACATGTGAAAGTGAAATGGTAAAGGAATTGCATAGCCAGGAGACATGAGCCAATTTAAAAGAAAAACTGGGTGGAGCCAGGCGACTCCGGGCGAGGTCTGTTCTGCCTAAGTGGAGATGGCAAAACAAACTCCAGGTATGCGGCTGGCCTGGGACAGCCAGCGTGGGGGGTGGCTCAGTGGCAGCCTAGCCCGAGTGAGGCCCTGGGTTGGATCCCCAGAAAAAGAAAGAAATAAAGAAAGAAAGAAAGAAAAACAAGAAGCAGCAGCAGAGAGCACGAACTCATGAAAGGCTGCAGTCAGGGGCGGGTGGGACCGGGGCGCTGCACCCAGCAGCCTGGCCAGGCGCTCCTGCCTCAGGCAACGCTGCCGATCCAGGGATGTGAATGGAGGACTTGTCCTTCACTGCATTCCAGAGGGCTTGGGACACCGCAGCCCAGGCCTGGCTCTTGGCTTGCACAGTGCTCAGTGGTGCTGGAAGCTGGGGGCCGGTGACAGGAACTTCCTCCATCAGGGCTCTGTCCTTTCCAGGCCTCCTCAGATTCCATGGGCCACCAGCACTGTTAAGAGTCACTGAACAACAGCAGTGACAACAGCAAAAGCCACCGTGAAATCCCTGGGTCCAGCTAGGGCAGGGTCCCCAGGCCCAGAGAACCCTCTCTACCCAGGTCTGCTCTCTGGCTCTGCTCTGCCTCTTGGGGAAGTGGTTCATTCTTCTTTTAGGTCATCAGATTTCCAGCAATTTTCATGGGGCTTTCGTTGCTCTGACACTTTGTTGTTGTGTACGTGGCGCTGGGGTTCGAACCCACGTCCTCGTGCGTGCCAGGCAAGTGCTGTAGGCGCTGAGCCACCGCTCTGGCCCGTTATTTCCTTTTCTAACGTGAGTGCACCCATCCTACATTACCCGGGAGGATATAGTGAAAAGAGTTGTCCCTGCCTCTCCTGCCCTGCCAGCCACTGCCTTCCCATTTGCAGCCAGCTGCCATTGTGTGTGTTAGGGATAATCTGCGGCTGAGGACCAGGCTTGCCTCGCCCACAGAAAGGAAGCAAGACCCACACGTTTGCAAGCATGTATGGAACTTGAACCCTTTTTTTGTTGGTGGTGGTGGTGCTGGGAGTTGAACCCAGGGCCTTGAGCATCCTAGGCAAGTTCTCTGCCACTGCGGTACATTCCCAAACCCCCCTTTTTACATTTTACACAGAGTCAAACACATTAGGCTCACTGCGTTTTGCTTGTTCACTTCAAAGTAAATGTGAGGGCTGGAGCGGTGGCTCAGTGGTTACAGCGCTTGCCTGGTATGTGTGAGGATGCGACTTTGAACCCCAGCACCATCTACACAACAAAGTGTCCAAGCAACAAGAGCCACATGAAAAACTAAATAAAATTGATTCTTTCTCTCTCTCACTGTCCCTCGCTCTAAAAAAAAAAAGTGAATCTGAGGGTCTGGAGTGGTGGCTCAGAGGTAGAACGCTTGCTTGACATCCCCAAGGATCCAGTTCAAACCCCAGCACCACGTACGCAACTGCGTCAGAAAAACAAAAGCCAGATGAAAATCTAAATAAAATTGGTTCTCTCTCTCTCTTTCTCTCTTCCCCTCTTTAAAAAAAAAAAAAAACAAAAAAACAAAAGCCCTGTGAATCTGAAAGATCATTCTGCATCTGCCCCTCTGGAGCGCCGCATCCCCTGTGCAGCCGCTGAGTTCTCTGCACGAATGAATGACCGTGAGGCATTTCACCAGCCCTGCTGATGGACGGCGGGGCCAGCCCATTTTCTACCTCCCCTGCGTTTCCAGAATCCCTTTCCAGTATAATCCGGGCTGACTTCCGCCCATGAGGGCACTGTCTCCAGATTTAGAAGGCTGAAAGTAGATGATGCTCCCGCTCTCCAGCAGCTATGGATGGAGCAGGAAAAATCACTGCTGGTTCCCTAGCAGGGCAAAATGTGCCTAGAAATGAATCCTGTGTTTATGAAAAAAATAGTTACAAAAAAAGAAAGGAAGGAAGGAAGGAAGGAAGGAAAAAGAAAAAGACAGGTTGGATGCTCCACACCTGTAATCTCAGCAACTCCGGAGACTGAGGCAGGAGGATCATGAATTCAAGGCCAGTCTCAGCAATTTAGGGAGGCCCTAAGCAATTTAGTAAGACCTTGTCTCAATAAAAAATAAAAAGGACTGGGGATATGACTCAGTGATAAAGTGTCCCTAGTTTCAATCCCTAGCACCAAAAAAGAAAAAGGAAATAATTTCTGTTTCCCTCCTCGGCCTCCGGCTGTCCCACTGGATATCCCAGCAGCAGAGATCCTTGGTGACAGCTCCCAGTAGCTCTAGGTGTCCTCCTGGGGGTTATCTGCTTTGGTCTCTTCTCTCTTCTAGAGCCTTCCTGACCTTTCCTTTCCCAGCCCCTCCAATTAGCCCCGTCAAGTCCCTAATTGCCTGTATTAAATCTCTTTCTACTCCAAATGCCTCCAGCGGCTCCTGGACCCTGACTGACCCTGGCTGCCAGCCCTCCTGAAGGATCCCCTTTCTCTCTCAGGAATACACGTAGAGGTGAAATTTTCAGGTCCATGTGAACTTTTTTTTGAACCCAGGACACTACCACTGAACTCCATCCCCAGCCCTTTTGTTTCTTGCCAAGTTGCTGGCTGGCCTTGAACTTGGGATCCTTCTGTCTCAGCTTCCCTAGTGCACAGCTCCCAGCTCCGATCCGAGTTTTGACGCTGCATCGCTCCCCCGGCTGCCGTGAACAGGTGCTGGAGACTTTACTTCCATCTTCCCAGGGCTGTGCTTTCTGAGGTCCATCTCTCCAGCGTCTCCCTGTGTCTTCCCATGCTCACTCTGCACGTGTCCCTGCCCAATTTCCACTTCTTATAATGACCCCAGTTGCACCGGATCAGGGCCATTTGAACGGCCTGGCCTGCGCTCCACGCGGCTACCTCTGTGAAGACCCTTTCTCTGGCTGTCGCCGTGCTCCTCCCTAGCTTGCTCCAGGCCTAGGCCTGGCTTAGGTCCCCAGCTCCACTCTGAGAATGACCCTGTCTCCAAATCCCTTCACAGTCTAAGGCACTGGGCTAGGAGTTCAACGTAAGAATTTTGTGGGGACAAAACTTAGTTATTGTGACCTTGCTTTCCATGGAAACTACCAGGCCACATGCTGAACTGCAGCCCGCAAGGGAGCCCTGACCTTGCACACGTGCCAACAGGGTGGCCACAAACCTGGTGATCTTTACCAATGTGGTGGACACGTGGCGGTGTTTTAATTCACATTTCTCTTCAATTCTATTCTGAGAAAGCCCGGGGCGGGACAGTTCTCTGGGTGGCCTTGG
Organism: Aplodontia rufa; assembly: GCA_004027875.1. Classification (NCBI taxonomy): domain Eukaryota; kingdom Metazoa; phylum Chordata; class Mammalia; order Rodentia; family Aplodontiidae; genus Aplodontia; species Aplodontia rufa. Next base: position 15,337 of record PVKS010009334.1, read on the forward strand.
ACTCAGCAACTATAAAATGTGCCGGAATGCAACATTTTGAGACAAGGGGACCTGGCTGGAACAGCCTGGGCTCCGTTCCCGTGGAGGCAGGACGTCCTTCAGCCCTGTAGCCAGCATCTCGGCCCCAGGGCACAGAACCCAGGGCAGGCTGCTTTTCAGGGTCACCAAGCCGTGCTGGGACAGTGCAGCTGAGGTTCCGTCCCCCCCAGAGCTCTCCTGAGCCTTAGGGGACTGGCTTGCCACCAGTCCCAGGCTGCTGTTGAAGCTTGCTGCCTATCTGTAAGGAATAAACATGTGTGTACGTGTGTGTGTGATGTGTGTGCATGTGTGTATGAGTGTATGTGTGCATGTGTGCTGGTGTGTGTGGTGTGTGAGCGTGTGTATGAGTGTGTGTGGTGTGTGAGCGTGCATGTGGGTGCAAGTGTGAGCATGTGTGAGCATATGAGTATGTGTGTGCACGTGTGTACATGTGTGGTGTGTGTGCAAGAGCACGTGTGTATGAGTGTGCGTGTGGTATGTGTGCATGAGTGTGTGTATGAGTATTGTGCATGTGTTCTCATGAATGTGTGTGGTGTGAAAGCATGTGTATGAGTGTGTGCACAAGTGTGAGCATGCATGTGTGTGTGCGAGTGTGAGCCTGTGTATGAGTGTATGAGTATGCGTGCATGTGCGCACACGGGTGTACATGTGTGATGTGTGTGTGCGAGCGCACACACGTGTATGAGTGCGTGCATGTGGTTGTGGTGTGTGTGGTATGCACACATGAGTGTGTATGAGTATGTGTGCGTGTGTTCTCGTGAATGTGTGTGGTGTGAGCGTGTGTATGAGTGTGTGTGGTGTGTGAGCGTGCATGTGTGTGCAAGTGTGAGCGTGTGTATACGAGTGTGTGTGCATGTGCGCACGCATGTGCATGTGTGGTGTGTGTGCACATGTGTGTGTGTGCCTGTGGTGTGTGGTGTGCGTGGTATGCGTGCATGAGTGTATGAGTATGTGTGCATGTGTGCTAGTGAATGTGTGTGGTGTGTGAGCATGTGTATGTGGTGTGTGAGTGTGCATGTGTGTGAGTGTGAGTGTGTGAATGTGTGTGTGTGTGTTCTGTCTCACCAGACTCAGACATGCTGGTGACCAGGTCTATGGTTTAGATACAGCTTCTGTCCTCCAAAGTTTGGAACGCGAGTTTGGTCCCCATTGTGATGTTCTTGTGAGGAAGTAGGTCTTTAAGCCGAGGGCCCTTGCAAAAGGTGATTAGGTCACAAGGCATCATCCTCAGAAGACACTGACGTCATTCACAGGACAGAGTTTTTGCAAGAGCAGGTTGTTACAAAGTGAGGCCCCCCTGCGTGTGTGGCCTTTTCTTGAATGCAGCTTTTTCCTTTCCTGCATCTCCGAGTTGTGACAGTCAGCGGGCCCTTGCCAGGCACCAGGGGCATGCTGCTTGGACTTTGTAGCCACCAGAATTGTGAGCAAAAATAAACCTTTTTTGTCTATAAAGCACGAAGCCACAGATATTTGGCTATAGCAACACAAAATGGACTAAGACACTGGGGCATAAGGACTCTGCTTCAGTTCGTGCATTGATTTTTGTCCATTGCTTATTTGTTAGGGTAAAGTGCTAAGTTTAGTATGTGTTGACTGTATACATGCACTCGGCTCTATTGCCACATTATTTTTGTTTTGTTTTGTTTTTAAAGAGAGAGGGACAGTGAGAGAGAGAGAGGAGAGAGAGAGAGAATCAATTTTATAGTTTTCCACGAGGCTTTCATTGCTCCGACACTTCATGGTGTACGTAGGGCTGGGGTTTGAACCCACATCCTTGCACATGCCAAGCAAGCGCTGTAACCGCTGGGCCACCGCTCCAGCCCCTATTGCCACACTTTTGAGGCCTTTTCTGATCTTTTGAAACCTGTGATCTGGTATCTTCCTTCTTCTCTTTAGACAACCTCATCATTAGAGTTACAGAGGACCTGGATGTCGCAACTTGCACAGCTGAACTCGGATGCTGGCGAGGGGCGGCCGACGATTAAGAAAACACACAGACATATAGAGAGGGCTGGGACCAGGTGTGACACTGTCCTCTGATGAAGGGACAGTGACCCAGAGCTGGCACCGCAAGTTGATTTTCTGGGTCTTCTCGGTAGGTTAACTGTGAGCAAGGAGACAGGCTCGGCGGACACAGTGCCCGCAGCATCTCTGTGGCCAACCTGCTCATCCTGGAGCTTTTCTCTCCCTAACAACCGCTGTCTGGGCTCTTAATTCAGGGGCTGTTTTACATTCTGTAGTTTACGCAGAACGTTCTGCACTTTTGTGCAGGTTTTACCCAGGCAGGGAGGGCACTGCCATCTCTCCAGGGCATTCAACACACAACTTGCTCCCAAGGTCAGGCGTACCACAGCTCCAAGGTAGTCAAAGATCAGGCTCCGAGTCACCAGCCGCTACTCTCTGGCTCGGTACACCTGGAAGGCCTCATGGGAAGAGCACAGGCCAGTTAAAATGGAAGGCCCACCTTCCCTCCTCTCTGAGTCATCCTTCCCCAGACCCTGTAGGACCAGGGTCCTCTTGGTCAACATCTGTTCCTCCACATCAAGAAGTTCAAGTGAGCCACTTCCACACATTCCCAGAGCGGGGAGCCAAAGGGCAGAGTCCTTTGCCAAGAGGGAGCAAGACACTTTCCCCTCCCTCCCTCCCTCCCTTCCTTCCCTTTGCATCCTGGGGATGGAACCAAGGGCCTCCACCCACGCTAGGCAAACTATCTCCCACTGAGCTACACCTCCGGCCCTTGATTTACTTTATTTCTTTGAGACAGAGTTTTGCAAAATTGCCCAGGCTGGCCTAGAACTTGCTTGCAATCCTTCTGCCTCAACCTCCCAAGTCACAGGGATTACAAACTCAGCTCATCTTGCCTTTTTGCAAGTGACCAGTTGGGAGTCAGGGTTTCCCTATGTGGCTTCAAACCTGACAAATCCGTGGGGGCTGCTGGGTTGTGCCTGGGGGTGCGTGGGAAGGCAATATAAGTGACTTCCTGCCCTCCCTGAGCCTGGGCCCTCATCCAGCCACTTGCCCCAGGCCATTTCCTCATCACCAGCTCTTGGACTGGGGGAGATTTGTGGAGGAACTTACAGAGCTGAATGTGGGGTCAAAATTGGGATGAGCATCCACCTTTTGGCTGAGGTCAGGGGCCGTGTATTAAGAAATTCTGCCTCCCCCAGAGAGAGACCTGGCTTTGTTCCTTTGTCTTGGCTCCTGGGAGGCAACCCACAGGAAGCCCTGGAAGTCCCCCAAACGACAGGAGTGTCTTCATTGTTCATAATGGGCCTCTAGGTCCCTTTCTGATAGTTTACCCTAACAAGGTGGCTCATGGTGGGCCCCTTGGGCCATGAAATGACAGATTAGAGGCGGAGCAGGTGCTGGACTGGAGATTGAGTCCAACCATTGGCCAATGTGTCAATCAATCATGCCCACATATGACACTCAAATACCAATTCCGCCACCAAAGCTCAGGTCAGCTTCCCTGGCTGGCAATATTGTCACACATCATGGACATCCATGACTCCAAGGGGACCCTCAGTGGACCTTCCCCTGGCTGTCTTTTCCTTTGGTTCTATTTTTTTTTTTTTTAAAGACAGAGAGGGACAGTGAGAGAGAGAAAAAGAAAATCAATTTTATTTAATTTTTCATGTGGTTTTCATTGCTCAGACACTTCATTGTGTATGTGGTGCTGGGGTTCCACCCCGCAACCTTGTGCAAGCCAGGCAAGTGCTGTGACCGCTGAGCCACTGCTCCAGCACCACCCCCTTTAAAAATAAAATAAAGCAAAATAAATCAAAGTGGAGCCAGAGCTGATCCTTTGCCTTGGTCTTTGCCTCACCTGGTGATGCTCACTGCCAGGATGGAAATGAAGAACTCGGGCCTCCCATGAGACCTTTGAAGTTGCTTGCAAGATTCTGCGTGCAGGAGTCTGTGAAGGGTCCACAGCTCGCACACTATCAAAGCAACACTGCAGGTGCCAGGATGGGAGTGTTCCCAGGGCCACCAGAGGTTGTCACGGGCTCCGGGGCAGGGGCCAGGATGCTCACAAGGCTCCTGAAGATCAGACCGTGGAGCAGCCTGCAGACCTGTCCACCGTGGGGAAATGCCATCTGAAGGTTTGGGTCTGATGATTCCTTGGCTGCAGGTCAGAAGAGGTGCGTGGTGTGGGTGGGGGTGTGTGAGGGGGAAGGGCAGGGGTCTCAGTGGTGTAGCAGCAGAGGTGGGAACTGCGGATTCCAAGAAATCTGCAAATCCTCCAGCCTCACTCCAGAGATGGGGGCAGATGGTTCAGGTACAAATCCCAGAAGCCCGGGCCTAAAGCAGGGAAGATGCTGGGGTCAGCGGGTCTGGTATAGCAGGAGTGACTAAGGACAGCTGGGTGGGGAACAAATGTTATGTCAGTGTAGCTGCCCTGCGAAGCTCAGTTCTCATCACGAAATGAGACCATAAGACCTACGTTAAGAGGAGATTGTGGGGCCAGTGGAAGGGAACCAGTGAAGGTGAAAGGTGAGCCCAGACAGGAAGGGTCAAGGTGCAGGCCCATGGTCTGAGGATGGTGATGGGAAGAAGTCCTTCTACCCCAGGACCTTGAGCTGACCGCCGCTTGGGGTGGCGGCATGGCCGAGACAGTGCTTGGGATCATCAGCTCCCCTTTGTGATGAACTTGGCCAAGCAGACCAATCTCATTTTCTGGAATGGTATGGTGGGCTAAATACACAAACAGACTGCCAGAGTGTAACCCCAGATCTAATAAAGCAGGGTGTCTCCTTATATAATAATATAATGATGATGATGATGTAACCAGGTGCAGTGGTGCACATCTGTAATCCCAGCTACTTAGGAGGCTGAGGCAGGAGGATTGCAAGTTTGAGCCAAGATAAAGAATAAGGGCTGGGGATGCAGCTCAGTGGTAGAGCACCCGTGGGTTCAATTCCAAGTGCTGCAAAACAAAAACAAAAAGGAAGGAAGAAGAGAGAGAGAGGGAGAGAGGAAGAAAGAAAAAAGGTTGGAAGGGTTCAGTGGTAAGGCGCTTACCTAGTGCAAGGACCTGGGCTCCTTCCCCAGTACTGGGGAAAAAAAAAAAAAAAAAAAAGGAGGGGCTAAGTCCCAGGTGGCATAACAGACGAGATGGGGAATCGCCTCGTCCCTAGTATATTTGTCAGGGTTCTCCAGAGAAAGAAGCAATAGAACATATAAAATGTAGGAAAAGAGTCACTGGATGGGCTCACACCGTCACAGACGCTGAAAAGCGCCACCAAGGCCATCTGCAAGCTGCTGGTGGCCCAGCTGGAGCCTGCGGAAGAGGGAGGCTGATGACCAAGTCCTCAGTCCAGGCCCCAGAGGGGGCTGCTGGTGCAAGTGCGGAGTCCGGAGGCTGAAGGACCGGGGATTCTGGCGCCGAAAAGGGCGGCAGAGGCAGAGAGCAGAGGTCTCTGGGCGCAGGGGCGGAGTGTGGTTCCTTCCAGGCCGCCGGCGATTTCGGAGGTGCTCTTTCCCGCTCTGTCTGTGGACCCTCAGCCAATCTTCTCTGGAAACGCCCTTGCAGACGCACCTTGGAAGAGTGGCTTCCCGAGATTCCCCAGGCGTTGACACTCAGAACTAGCCGCGGGTCGCCTCGGCTGCAGCTTTTTACTGCAGGGACAGGGAGGACCTCGGAGCTGCCGGGCACGTGCAGACGACCAACCCCTGCACCGCAGTTGCAGGCGACTGGTGCTTCTGGATGGATGGGGCTGGGGGCCACCTTGAGGAGCAGCCACAGGCCTCCTGCTGACCTCGTCCCCTCCTGCCCCCCGCAGAGTCGCCGACAGCCCCAGAGGTGGGGGCGCTGCAGCTAGCCACCTGCTCACGAGGGTCCCCAACTGGTCCACAGGGAGAATTCAGGCGTCCATAAACTCAGACTCGCCCCCAACCCTTAATCCTCATTCAAATATAGATGTAGGAGGCTGGAGTGGGGGCTCAGGGACTGGAGTGTGTGCCTGGCATGCATGAGGACCGGGTTCAAACCCCAGCACCTCCTACACAACTAAGGGTCAGAAAAACAAAGGCCAGACGGAAAATAACGCTGATTCTCTCTTTCCTCTCTCATTCATATATATATATATATATATATATATATATATATCTGTGACTGTCACACGATCAGTCCAGGTTCAAGCAGAGAAACAAAACCAGTGGCAGAAACAGCCAACACCTTTACCGGTGGAGCTAGTCATGCTCTATAAAATCAACACCGAAGCACTGCTCCTAGGCAAGTGCAGGAGGACTGGGTTCCCATGAGCCCCTGGACACCGGATCATCGCCTGATGGATACCTAACCTTGTTTTGTGTAGGATTCAAGACTCCTTCCTTAGTATTATGATTGAGTCTTCAACATTGAACTCATGGCCAATAGCAATGATACTCATGCCTGAGCAAAGCTTCTCTAACGCATTTTCTCCTAAAGACATGTCACAGGAAATCAGATGGCTCTCCAGCATGACACGTGGGGGTCACATTAAGCAGGGAAATCAACAAAAATAACAGTGCAAAAAAATGGGGAACTAGAGTTACAACCGAGCACTGGGCTTATAGAGAGCTAAAAAAAGATGGTAGTGTCACCTTTCTCAGACCAAATATTTTGCCACTTTGCATGTCCCTGAATGACCACAAAAGTGTCATGAGAATTTTGAATTACAAATAATTTTTTTGCAAGTAGGTGAATTTGTAAACATGAAATCCATGAATACGGCGGATGATGTGTGAGTTTTTTTGGCACTTGGAATTGAACCCAGGGCACTCAACCACATCCCCAGCCCTTTTTTGAGACAGGGTCTAAGTTGCTTAAGGTTTCTCTAAATTGACAAGGCTGGCTTTATTTTTTTTTTAATTTTTATTTTAGAGAATCAACTTTTTAGTTTTTCATGGACTTTCATTGCTGACACTTCATTGTGTACATGGTCCTGCGGTTTGAACCTTCGTACTTACGCATACAAGGCAAGCACCGTAACTGCCGAGCCACTGCTCCAGCCCCAAGGCTGGCTTTAAACTTGCAGTCCTCAACTGCTGGGATGATTAGGTGTGCACCACCATACCCAGCTACTACCTTGAATTGTAATATCAATTTTCAGCCTTTTATTATTTTTCCTTTTTGGCACTGGGAATTGAGGCCAGGGACACTTAACCCACCAATCCTCATCCCCAGCCCTATGATTTATTTTTGAGGGGGAGGGAGGGAAAAAGAATCAACTTTAGTTTTTTCATCTGGGTCTTGTTTTTCTGACAGTTGTGCATGTGGTGCTGTGGTTCAAACCTGGGTCCTCCCACATGACAGGCAAAGGCTGTAACTGCTGAGCCAGTCTAAGTTGCTGAGGCTGGTCTTGAACTTGTGATTCTTCTGCCTCAGCCTCTGGAAAAGCTGGGATTACAGGCGTGCCACTGTGCTTTTTTTTTTTTTTTTTTAAGATGAGAGAAAAAGGGCTATTTTTTCAATCTTGCCTTTGTGTCTCCAACACTTAAGTTGTGCATGTGGTACTGAGGTTTGAACCTGGGTCCTCATGCAAGCCAGGAAGGTGCTCCAACTGCTGAGCCACCACCGCTCCAGCCCCTTGTTCTACTTCATTTTAAAAATGAAGAGGAACAGTGAGATAAAAAATCAACTTTAGTTTTTCATGTGGCCTTTTTTTTTGTAGTTGTTGCTGACACTTCCCTGTGTACGTGGTGCTGGGGTTTGAACCGGCATCCTCATGTATGCCAGACAAGTGCCATAACCACTGAGCCACTGCTCCGGCCCTGTTCTTCTTTAGCAAATTTCTTCTTCCTCTTACCTGCTTAGGCTGGAAACAAATCATTTCTCAAGCATTTTGTTATAAAATTCCTAAGGATGACTTCACCTGTGCCTCAGAATGTTTCCATTATACTTCATTTTGAAATATATAATTTGTCTTGTGATTTCTACCTTTTGAGGTTGGAGAGAGGCTGGAGCGGTGGCTCAGGGGTTTCGGTGCCTGGCAAGCACGAGGACCCAGGTTCAAACCCCAGCACCACGTACTGAGTGTTGGACCAACTAAAGCCATGTGAAAAAAAGTTGCTTCTCTCTCACTGTCCCTCTCTTTAAAAAAAAAAAAAGAAAAAAAGATTAGGGAAAGGAAAAGAAACTACTTTAAATTTAAGAGATGTAATGAACACCTTCACTTTTACTCCTCCTGCCTCCAGGCCTTAATTATTTGTGTGGTGCTGGGCATTGAACCCATGGCCTGGCATGCTAGGCAAGCGCTCCACCGAGCTACACTCCCAGTCCCCAAGTTTGAAAAGACCTATGTATTGGGAATCCCAATGAGTAGGCTACATCGGCTCCTAGCTCAGTACCCAAGGAGTTCAGTAACCATGTCAGCCTCATCAGGATACTGTGAAACATTCACCAAGAAGCGTTCTTCTTGTGGCCATCAAGACTTGTTCTCTCAAGAGTACTTTGGTGAATGTTCCATGTGTAATCTTCAGCTGTTTAAGTGACCCATAGTTTTTAATTCATCTATATTACTGATACATGCAAAGTCCCTTTGCATGAAATAGGCCCTTTTATTTTCTTGAAGTTTTGATTTTGGTTTTCAACAGTTCAGTTGTGCATTTTTTTTTGCTTTTTTTAAAATCAAATTGAGAAACGCCTTAGTCACTATTTTTAAATGGTTTTTTCTTCTGATCCATTCATTCTCTTTCTTCTTGGATTTTAATTACATACATCATACAACTTGATGTCACTGAGGCTGTTCATTTTTCCCAATCTCCTTTGAACTTCAATTTGGATAACATCTATCCATTTTTTTATAGTTCAGATTCTGCTAAGACCTTTCTGTAAAATTTTCAAGTATTTTATTTTCAGGTGTAGGATTTTGTTTCGACCTCTCTAGAAATCCCATCCATCTTCATTAAGCATGTTTTTTTTCCCTGCAGATTCCTTAACACATCTACAATGATTTAAGTCCTTAAGTCCAAATTTCTTTTGTGATTCCAGGGACTGAACCCAGGGTGCTCTACCACTGACCTATATCCCTAGTCCTTTTAAAAAGGTTCTTGCTTATTTCCCCAAACTGGCCTCAAGCTGTAATTGTCTTGCCTACGCTTCCTTACCGACTGGAATTATATAGGTTGAGCCTCCTCTGTGCCCAAGCCTTGTGTGCCAGTTTCAACGTTTAACTTTTTCTCAACTTTCCCACTTAGTTGTATACTAAGAGTACGTTTTGTATCTGATACTACAATCTTGATGCTATTATCGTTTGAATTTCATTCTGCGAATCAGTTTTATTATGTGGGGACTTGGTTTTTGGCTTCCTGTGGAGAACCCATTTTACCTTCCCATCTTTTTGTTCTTACTTCTAACATACAGTGCAAAGCTTGAGGTGTGCATCTAAGGAGAACTTGAACTCCAAATGCTGTAGCAGCCATGTGGCTGCCAAGTCTGGCCAGCTCCTTACCTCTGAGTTGTTTTTCTGGGGCTCACTGAAATCTTGCCATGCATGGAACACAATATGGGAAGTTGAATTTTGAAGGTAACTTAGAGCTTACTATTTTCTCCCATGTCTTTCTCATGTTCACACATTCCCCAAATTTCCAGACTAAGGATGCTGAGGCAGACTGTTAAGTTTGAGACAAGCTTTGGCAATCTAGGAAGACTCCAAAAATAAAGAGCTGGGGATGAAGCTCAGTGGTCAAGTTCCCATGGGGCTCAATACCTACTACAGGGGAACTAAAAGTTTAAAAAGTGACTGTTAAATATGCTCTCCCACAGGAATGTCTGATGCCCACATGCCTATAACTCCTGCAGCTTGGGAGGATGAAGCAGGAGGGACACCAAGTGTGGTCAGCTCAGCAACTAGGCAAGGCAGTGGGTCTGGGAACAGTATTTTCAAAGGATGACAAGTGTTAATGTTTCTTTAGGTTAAAGAGAAGCAATAATGGAGATTAATGGAGAATGCTCAAGAGAAAGGCCTCAGAACATGCATTCATTAAGTTACTTTTAGAACCTACTTGGAAATCAATTCTCCAGGGTGCTGAACAGGCTTTCTGCAGACTCCTGACTACCCCTTCAGCGCAGGGTGTTTGGAGTTGAGAACCATTGGTCTAAAGCCAGATGTGGTTTCCACATTACCTCCAAACACTTCCCAGAAGCTTACTGTAGACTTACACTGCCACCTGCTGGAGAGTGACAAAAGTGGCAACCATTTGCTTAATGGAACAGACAGCTTTTCTAAAATGGCTGCAAGCCCCACCAAATTAAAAACCAGAGGCAGACACCCAGGAGGTCTGAATGCAGGATTCTGATCCCTACCTGCAAACCCTGGCATCTTTCTGGCTCTGCAGGACATTCACCTTCTATCCTCATCCTACAGGAAGTCTGCCTGATGGGAACCATGAAGGCTGGATGAATTCTCTCCTTCACTTACTGAGGAACAGTACAACAGTTAGAAGCTTCCTCCTTTTGCCTCACAGGTGTAAAGGCTAATGTGAACGACCAACACTGCAGTTAGCAACTTAACTGTTAGCAGCAACCACAACTTCAGACTCGTAAAATCCTTAAAATGGAAGCTATGCTTCCTTGCAGTTGGACCCAATAAGGTAAAATTCATCATCCCCACAGCAATGAAACCTACCAAAACCCCACTCCCATGTTACGAATATTTTACAAGTGGTGGCTAGCAGTGGTTGCAATTCACATTTCTAGACGGGCAAATGACTTACACTTAAGCCAACCACAGACCCACTTGAGGATTTAGCATATGGTAAGGGGGGACATAAAATGGTCATCTGACAAATTCCAGATCTTTGGGTAAATTTTGAAGGCATTTAGGTCAAACTGTTGCACCACCTTTGGACTCCATTTCATAGTGCTTATTCTATTCTCATCCAGGTTGTATTTTATGGCAAAACTCACCCACACTTTTGGCTTTGATTTTCAGGTGTAGCCTAGGACTCCCTTTTGTTCTTAGCTTTGCCTGGGGCTAGGAACAGGACCTGTGGTGGTAGATGACGCTTCCTTACCCCAACACAAAACAAAGGCATACTACAACTAGCCATTTATATTCTCCAGGTTGCCTCCTAAGTTTTAACTCCCCCACAACAACCCATTTCATCGATTTGGTGCTTTTGACTTACTAAAAGCATAAGTAGGGTGTGGGGGTACACCTGTAGCCCTGGGTATGTAGGAGGGTGTCAGGAAAATCATGAGTGTATGGCCAGTCCAGGCAACACAGCATGCTTACTTTGGAGGGTAAGGGAGAAGCAAACCAAAGTCCAGCGCCTGGACAGTATGCACTGTGCCAGAACGACGGTCGTGTACTAGGCTGGCTGTTTTTGCCCCACTCATTAGTTACTGCTACCACAGAACTGCAGCTTGTGCTTCTTTCCAAAGCACTCACTCGGGACATGATTCTCCAGCCTGTAGCAAGTAGGAGAAGCCACTGTAGTCTTTGAACCTTACCTTTCAGCATACAGAGCGCTAGACACTGGTCACCTCTCCAGTCACTACACTTAAGAGCATTGCACTGAATATTCATTCCCACTGGGTGAGGTGGGTCTGAGTGGCAAAGCTGGCTTTGTTGCCAGGCTCTTCCATGACATTCCAAGAGAAACATGATTTTACAAAGTAAAAGTCTGGCATCAGAGTTTAGGACTTTTAATTTGTCCTAAAGTCACTGAAGCAAAAAAAAAAAAAAAAAAAAAAATCATAAAACATTCTGCTTTCCTTTACACCCCCCAACGCAAAACAAAACAAAAAACTATTTGTAGGAAAAAAAGTTTTGTACAAGGATGAAACAATATAAATTCAAAACTTACAGAGAAGGGTTAGCTCTATCACTCATCTCTTTAAAAAGTTTATATGAATATCCAGTCAAAACCAACAGGGCATCATCTCCTTTGAAATGTTATCTATACGGATTTCCAAGTAGACCACAGGACTGTATACTGTCTTGGAATGTCCTCAGAAGGCTCTGTCATTGAACAGGTAACAGAGTTAAAAACCTCAGAGTCCTTTCTTTCAAATGGAAGCGGGAAAGACAGGAACAGAAGAATCTATTCAAACTTTGTCTTCTTTCCTTGTGGCTTGTGGTCTCCTCCTCCCCCTCTGCCTCCTCGGAAGCCTCCTCGCCCTGCAGGAAGGCAAGACATCGTGAAAAGGGCGGTGCAAAGATCTCCAGAGTGACCAGAAACCCAAAAGCACAGTTCAGTAATCTGTGTGCCATGTGAGCCCAGCAAGACACAGGGCAGTCCCAATCCACTTTACCTCCAAAGCCTCCCCGGCCTCTGCCGCCGAAACCACCTCTGCCTCCTCGACCACCACCACGACCTCCAAAACCTCCTCTGCCTCCACCACGGCCTCCAAAGCCACCTTCCCCTTTAGGTTTGGCCCAGTCCAAGGTTACTTTGTTTCCGTCAATTTCACCATCTTCCATGGCCTCTTTGGCAGCTTTGGCATCTTCCTCACTGTTGAAGTCTACAAAACCAAACCTGTAACACCAAATGAAATCACCCATTAAGCAAGCATGTACTGAACAAGTGGCAAGTCAACCTCACCCGTCACCCCACAGAAAGTAGCCTTGCTCAACTGAGAAGAGCCCTGAGTGACAGGTCCCTGCAGGAAATCCTAACTTGAATGTCTCACAGAACAGTTAAGATACACCTCTGTAGACACAGAAGGTAAAACAATGCTATTCTGTGAATGTCTCTTCTTCTCGTGCGAATCCATAAGCTGCCATCAGTTGACAGAAAGGAGCTCAATGAGAAGACATCAGAACCAAGCCCTCCAGCCAGGACGGACTTGAAACAGGATCAATGCTGTCCACTTCCCACATCTCACCCTTTGGAGGACCCAGTTTCCCGGTCAGTGACTATCCTTGCACGAACAGAGCCGTCAAATGACTCCTTTAAGGTCTCTTCAGTGGTATCTTCAGACAGACCTTTGACAAACAGAGTTTTTGATGGCTCTGTGGAAGATATTTGAAATCATATTCAGAATAATAATTTTGTGCAACATCCAGTATGTCTGTTTTAGTAGAAAGCAGTTTAAGCGACTTAGCCGATTAATGCTTAATTTTTGCTGCTCTAAGCTGATACAGCTGGATCAGAACTTGACTATCTAGAGGAATTTTCTTGATGTTTCATCAATTATTTCTCAGGTAATCAGTCATCATATCCAGCTGTCATTCATTCTAGCAAGAGAAAAGAATCACCCAGATTTGTGGGACTGAGGAAGATCCGTTCCCCAGCCACAGCACCTTGCCAATGGGACTTACGGCTTCTTGCGTTAGGTGATCCCCTGGGTCCTTGCAACTCCAGCCTGATTGCTCTGCCCTCAATTTCCCTTTTATTACAGGAATTTAAAGCTTCTTTTGCATCTTCAAATGAAGCAAACTCTATGAATGCATACCTGAGAAGAGATAGTCAATACTTAGAAAGCTAGCAAGCACACAGTTCCTGTGCTATCACAGAACAGTACCAAGCCTCTTCCCCCTCAAGCACACATTTTACATTTCACTTGTGCAGCTAAAACCTTCTGCTGACAGGGTTATCTTTTACCTTTTTTAGACTACATAAAGATACTCATAGCCCACACCTGACAACATACATTTCTCTCAGGTGTTGGGGACTGAACCTATGCTAAACAAGTGCTCTACTACTAAGCTACACCCTCAGCCCCCACACGTAACAAAGACTTTATTTTACCCTTTAGATTTGCCATTTTGGTTCTGGGGTACTTTGATAAAAGTTGCCTTCTCAAATACTTCCTGAAGTGTTTCTTCTGTTGCACTGTAGGAGAGGTTGCTTAAAACCAGAGTTTTTGATTCACCTGCAAACAGAGATGCCACATTCTTAAAAGTATAAGTGGTTCTCAGCTACAATCACAGTTAAACAGTACCCTTTCCTGAAGCCCTCAATGCTTGAGTGAACATACCAATGCTGACACAAGTGAAAGCTCACTTCTGTGCATCATACTGAACAGGTATCCTGTACTGCAACACCCTTCCCTAGTATAAAATACTGATGAATTTTAAGATATAAATTATTGCCCACCCTCAGTTCTATAATAAATCTATAAATTCTTACCACTCCAAGTACTATTCTTTCCACCTCTATAGTCTTGATTTTGACCCTTCTCTCCAGTGTAGTAGAGGGAAACAGATCTCCCATCGATCTCTGTTCCCTGTTTTTCTTCAAAGGTTTTTTCTGCATCAGCTTCTGTCTTAAATTCAATATAAGCAATCCTGCAACAGAGAGGATGTGATTAACACATTTTGCCTCAGCAATGGGTCTTCCTTCAGATCTGAAGAGTAATGCCATTTCTTAAATGTATTGAGACAACCATCTTGCAAATATCAGAGCACAAACACACTAAGACAGTGACAACATAATACAGTGATGCATGCCATATTATGGGACCATTGTCATATGTGGCTCTCACATGCTGAGGACCCCAAAGCTTAGGAGTAACTATGTCTGTGTCCACGCAAGCAATGCATGTTTCAGTCTATTGTTATGTGGTGCATGACTACACTAATGTAGAATTTACAAGATAGGTGTGCTTTTTACTCCCTTGTATGTACATGTTACTAACTCATCTTTTAAAATCACTATGAATTAAATAGTTTGTTCCTACTTTGTAGACAAGAAATCAAGGCCACATTTATAAATGAAGGTTGCTCAAGACCACAGACTTACCAACGTTTCTTTCATAAAGCAGGGAATTATCAAACACATACACACCCTTTACTCTTCCCATCCTTGCTGACTAATCTGATCTCCATGGCATCTTCAAACACTTCTTTTAATTCATCCTGAGTGACTTTGTAAGGGAGATTTTTGGCCAAAAGTGTTCTTGCATCTCGATCTAGATTTAAAAAGGTATGGTAAGTATGGATGCACACCTGTGGCAAAATGCAGGTCAATCTATTCGATCACAGCTGATGCACAACTATCTGCTAAATATTTAGAACTATCTGCTAAATACTTAGAATACTGAACCTAGGGTAGATTTCAATGTTTGAATTAAAAAAAATTGTGAACACATAATCTAAAACACATCAAACCTATAAAACAGCAAAAGACAATTATCAGCAAATAATATAGTTAAGTGAAGAAAGGCTTCCTGTGTCTAATACAGGTTGAGCATCACTAATTGAAAACACTGAAATGCCCCCAAATCGAATCTGATGAGCACTGACATGCTGTCACAGTACAGAATACCACATTTGACCTTACAAATGAGCCAATCAAAATGCAAGTGCACTAAAAATGTCTAAAAATTACCTTTAGGCTATGTGTATAAGGTCTGTATGAAACATTGTGAATCCCACACATCCACACAAAATCCAGTATTTCTATGTTGCAGGCATTTCAGACACAGGCTACTCTACGTTAATTCTTTTCTGAATAACACTGTTCACGCTTGCTTAAGTCAAGAATTTGTTAATTTTTTTTACTTGTAGATGGACACAACATCCTACTTATTTTAACCCAGTGCTGAGGATCAAACCCAGTGCTTCACATTTGCTAGGCAAGTGCTTTACACTAAGCTACAAGTCCAGTTCCTAAGTCAGCAATTCTTAAAATTAAAATGTAGTACACAAAGTACTACTGCCAACACGCAATTCATTTAATTCTCGCACCAGAAAAAAAAAAAAAAAAAAAAAAAAGAATCCAAGGAAGGAGGATAAAAATCATCTCCCAGCAGTCTAGCTCCTGAATCTACACTTGACTCCCTAGGTACATAATCTCCAAAGACTTACCTTTTTTACTGTCTTTTCCTTTTGGCTTCTCTAGTTTAATTTCATTGCCAAAGAGCTTTAAACCAGTGAGTTCCAAGGCTTTCTCCAAGTCTTCAGCAGATTCAAAATCCACGTAGCCAAACTTCCTTTAAAACAAAATTACAGGTGAAAGAAAAAAATAAAACCAGACAAACCCCACATAGCCTGTGCTGTAGGTTCAGTAACACTAATGAAAACACCTACAATGTTAACAAACTTAAGTTAAAGCTTTGCCATTTCAGCTATAGAACAAGGCCTAAATACCAAGATATGATGTGTGTACTTTTCAGGTCTTCCTTAAATAGTAGCTGACAGAACAATCTGCTGAAAGACTAAGATAGAAAAAGGTTATCTGGGTAAATGCACTCACACAGTGACAACTACTCAGGTCTAATAGTTTTAGATTCCAATACAAACACGTAATTCCTAGAACTATTCTTAAAAATTATTTTGTAGGGGCTGGAGTGGTGGCTCAGGAGTCCTGGTGCTTGCCTGGCATGCGTGAGGATGGGGTTTAAACCCTAGCACCACATACATAGCTAAGTGCTGAAGCAACTAAAGTCACATAAAAAACTAAATAAAACTGATTCTTTCCTTTTTGAGAATTGATTAATTTTATCGATTTTCCATCTGGTCTTTGTTTCTCCAACACTCAGTTGTTTACCATGAACCTGAATACCCTGTGCATGCCAGGCTGGCACTGTAACCACGGAGCCCCTCTTTCCCTGTCATTAATAAATAAATGAATTATTTTGTGGCCAGGTACAGTGGCACATGCCTATAATGCCAGCTACTCAGAAGGCAGAGGCAAGAGGATCCCAAGTTTAAGACCAGCTTGGACAATAAAGACCATGCTTCAAAATTTAAAAAAAAGGGTTGGGGATGTACCTCAATCCCTACTATTTGCAGGAAATGAATAATTAAAAAAAAAAAAAAAGTCTAGGAGTGGGCCAGAGTGAGGTGAGGGGTTCAGTGTAAGAGTGCTTGCCTGGCATGCACAGGGACCCAGGTTCAAACCCCCACTACACATACCAAGATAGTGTTAAAGAAACAAAAACTGGCTAAAAACTAAAAATAGAATCTCACGAAGCTGTAGTGGTGGCTCAGTGGTTGCAGCACTTGCCTGGCATGAGTTCGAACCCTAGCACCATGCACATACAAAGTGTTGGAGCAATGAAAACTCAAAGTTGATTCTTTCTGTCACTCCCATCTCTTAAAAAATTAAGATCATTTATGTTAATTGGACACTTTGAGGTTGTACAATTTGATAACATAATATTTAGTTCATTAATATATGACCTTTAAGATGTTTACACATTCAGGGAACCAGGAAAAAGCACTAGAAGATCTGTGTGTAACAGTCAATGCAGCACCTACCTAGTTGTTCCAATTCTGACATCCACAGCAGCAAGGTCATTTTTAGCAAAAAGTTCACTGATACCAACTTTTAGTTCAGGAGCAGATTTGTTAGAATTCAAGTTTCCAACAAAGAGATTAAAAGATGTAGTTGGTTCTGTGCCTGCACAGAAAACAAACTCTTATTAGACTACAAAGCCCAGTACGTTTCAATTTCCAGCACAATATTTCTCCACACAGCACATCAGCACATTGTAAGCTAACATCAGGTTTCAGTATTAAGTCCCTTTATTGTTCATCATTTGTGCTACTACTGTATCACTTCCCTCACCTAGTTCTAGTAAGTTACCTTCCACTTTCTGTTTCTTGGCTTCAGGAGCTGCCTTCTGTTTGGTCATTTCCTTCTTTCGTTTTCCAGGGGCTTCTTTGACAGGCTCTGGACAAGATTCCAAACAACATGCCACAAATACTTAAGTACCTCCTTTAAACATCGCTCAGGTCAATGTACTTCAGAACCTAATTCAATTACCTTCCTCCTCCTCCTCCTCCTCGTCATCATCATCTTCATCCTCCTCCTCCTCATCTTCATCCTCCTCGTCCTCCTCCTCCTCCTCCTCTTCGTCCTCCTCAGCCACATTCTTGGCTTTCACTAGCACAGCTTTTGCAGCAGCTTTCTTTCCTTTGGCTGGTGTGATCTCCATAGCTTCTTCTTCAGAGTCTAAAAGAAAAGCCACCTCGTCAAAACCTCCATAAACGGGGTTGGGGGATTTAGCTCTGTGGCAGAGCGCTTGCCTAGCATGCACAAGGCCCCAAGTTAGGTTCTCAGCCCTGGGGGCAGGGGGAACTCCATAAATTGCCCCTAAACCAACATCAGTTCTAGAAAAGAAACACATTCTTGCCACCATACTTAGTTAACAGTTCTGGGCAAAAACTAACCGTCTAGAGACCACCCAGGATTCTGACATAATCTCCAGATAATTATGGAAGGAGTGAGTATGCTATTTTGCTCTCAAGCTCACATCAAGGTATCCTGCAAACAGAAGCCCAAGAACTACAAAAAGAACTCACCTTCTTCCTCATCATCCTCTTCCTCCTCATCCTCCTCATCATCATCCTCTTCCTCCTCATCCTCCTCATCATCATCCTCATCCTCTGAGGCAGGGGCAGCAGCTGCTGCCTTCATCACTGATGGTTCAAATTCTTCCTCATCTTCATCTTCATCCTCATCATCCTCCTCACTGTCATCTTCGTCCTCCTCATCACTGTCTTCCTTCTTGGCATTCTTGCCATTCTTTGCCCCCTTGGCTGGAGTGACAGCTCCCTTCTTACCAGGGGCTGCTACCAACGCTTTGCCTTGAGTGGCTCCCTTCTTGCCAGGTGTTGCAACTGCTTTGGCTGGTGTAACTGTCTTCTTGGCTGCTGTCTTTTTGCCTGATGTGACAGCTGCTTTCTTGGCAGGTGTGGCAACTGCAATCTTTTTTGTTGGAGAAACTACCACCTTCTTTGCTGGAGTTGTGGTAGCCTTCTTCCCTTTTTTCTGAGGGATGACAACCTTAAGAATAAACAAAAACAAGTAGTATTTCCCCAACCCTCAAATATAGCCAAGGTCCCAAGAAGTGCTATTTACATCCTGGCACTGCCTGTGGTTTAAGATCATATCCACGTTAAACATTATAGCCAGGTTGTACATAGGTTGTACATCCTATACGCCTGTTGATGCCACAAGCCTCATTATCAGGCAAAATACTCAAACGTAAAGAACCCTTCCTAACACTTAAAATATTCATAAAGGAGATCTCTGAATTTCTGCATCTCATGCCTTTTAAAGCTCAAACTTTCTCACATGTAAAGGTAAATGCCAACTGTAACTGGTGTACCTGGTGTTTTTAGGAGCATGGATTCATATATTTCTGAAAACATTGCATATAGGTTTCTGTTAACAAAAATGTAATGATTTAACATACTACACCAAGTCCACAGAGAGAAATTCAAAAAGCCCCTCCCAAATGTTTTATCTCAAACTCAAAAAGACATATCCAAAGAACATGCCAAGATCTCTGTATCTGCCTATATTTCCAAACATCTTTCCTTTAACTCTCCAATTTTACACAATTTGGGGGACAGTGGTACTGGGGACAAACTAAGAGCACTGTCACACCCCCCCCCCAAGCCCTTAATTTTCTGATTTCTGAGATAGGGCCAAAGTTGCCCAGGCAGGCCTCTAGCTCAGGTTCCTCCTGCCCCAGCCTCCAAAGTAGGTGGGATTACAGGCATGTGCCCCTAACCTGGCCTTAACTTTAACCATTCTACCATTAAGGTGGACTTAATTACTTCTTCTCCACTGCTGTCATCTTCTTCATCTTCTGACATTTCCTCTTCTTCGCTATCTTCTTCTACCTCCTTTGGTGGGGGAGCCATTTTCTTGGGGTCTCCTTGATTTTTACCAGCCTAGAAATGGCCACAATTAGAACATTACACCTCCACCCACATTTAAGCCACTTTTTTTTCTTCTTGGCACTGGGGATTGAACCCACAGGCGCTCTACCTGCTAAGCTACCATCCCAGCCCTTCTGTATTCTTCAAGATAAAGTCACACCAAGTTGCTGAGGGCAGGAGAATCACCAACTTATGATCCTCCTGCCCTCAGCCTTCTCAGTCGCTGGGAATACAGGCCTGCGCCATCCGCCGGGCTTCAGGCCATTCCTATTTTGTCATCGTCCGCCTCCGTAAATGCAACCATATCCTTCCCTAGAACCCACTTTCCATGCTGCTGCAATTCACACCGAACATAAGACTAGCATTGCTGGCAGTCCATGTTTCTAACAAACCTAAAATAAAAAGGCAACTTTAAGAAATCTTTCTTTCCTTTACGTTAGTTAAAAACACTCACATTAAAAGCCAGCTAGTCATGCACAGCCCTTCGGTACTTCTGGTACCTTCGCCTGAACTCAAATTACGTGTTTAGACCTTTAAGGAACTTTGGGGGAAATCTCCCTCTAATATACGAACTTCTGTCTTCTACTAAAGTTTCTCTTTCCCAGACGCAGCGCGGCCACGTGGGTGTAGCAGCCACGCCACCACGTGCCCGCAGCCCAGCGCCTCCTGGTGCCCACCACGTGTCAGCCCTCCCGACCCAGGTGGAGAGGGCCGGTGGCCGCCGAGCCTCCCGCTACGGCCAATCCCTCCGTTCCCCACGCCAGGGCCCCTGCCCCTCTCAAGACTCGGGGACCCAGGCGGCGCGGCCCACGTGGCGGGCCGCGAGCGGGGACACGTGCGACAGGAGGCGGGGCCCGGCCCCCCCCCCGTCGCAGGAGTTTCGCCTCATCCCCACGCGCCGCGGCCCAGCGCCCCCTTCCTCCCCACACTAGATGCCGCGGCGTCCCGCCGCCAGGCAGCAGCCTCCCGCACCTGCCTAAGCTCTTCACCTCGCCGCCCAGCAGCCAAAAGCCGCGAGACCTCCCACCAGTCGCGCGAGACTTCCCGCAGCATGGCGCCCTCGAACGCGCCCGGGACTACGCGCAGGCCCTCCTCCCCGCGGCGCCGCGCGCGCGCGTTCTTCGGCAAGCAGGCCTCAAGACGTCTCTACTCGCGCACAAGGCCTCCTACCTTTGCGAGCTTCACCATGACGGCGGCTTCTGAGGGCGGAGCGTATGGCGGGCGACTGGCGCAGATGAGCCTAGAGAAAACGAAGCGACGTCGATGGCGGCCCCCGGTACTGAAGATTCCGGAGCTCGGACGTCTGGCGGCCAGCTACAGCTAGAGACTGAGGCGAAAGACTGAGCCTGCCCAGTAATCGCCTCTGGAAAAGCGACGACGGCGCCCTCGTGACCCCGCCTCGACCAACCAGCGCTCGCGCTTGTTTCCCGACCCAATCGCGAGCCTCTAACCCAGGACGGCGCGGGGCGGGGCGCGGGCAGAGTGGGCGGGCCGAGGCGGTCAGAGAGGGGGAGGGGTCTGGCGGTGGCGCTCTGGGGGCGGAACTGGCTTTGTGCAAGGCGGGCACTTATTGGCCAGTGGGCGCGCGGGTACCCGAGTGTTCCTGCGCGGCCCGCGCTCGCGGCGCCTGCGCTTTGGGACCCGAGTTTTTGGCGCCGTCTGGGCCGAGAGCGCGGGGGCGTAGGGATCGCGCGGTCTCCTGTTCTGCTGCGCGGCCAGGTCTTGTTGTTTCCATCGGCTTCGGAGTTCACGGAGACCCCAGGCGCAGCTCTGACCACCACTCCACGCTGGGCATCCCGGCGGCCCTGGAGAAAAGAGTGCGCCGTGTGCCTGCCGAGGAGGCTGCGATGGCCAGAAGTTCGGGGACCGCAGAGTTCCCATTGGCCTGTGGGGGACCCTCAGCCCTGCTCGCCGGCAAGCTGGGGGCCCGACACCTCCCCTGGGTGCGGGTGACCCCCCCGGGGCCGCGTGCCTGACGCTGCGTGCTGAGCGCCGTTAATAAAGGCGGTAGTGTGTGTTTCCGAGCAGTGCACAGCAGCCCTTTTCGTGCCGCAGTAACCGCGCGGTAGGTGTTGCTGCTGATGGGGACAAGCTCCAAGACGACTTCGTGGACGCGACAGGGCGATTGGCGTGGCGAGAGGGACTCGGGCGGGCCGAGCTGGGCCCCTGGGCACTCACGTGCCCTCCTAGTTATCTGAGATTAATGAACCCATTAACATGCGGTGGCTGCGGAGTCGTGAAGTCCAAAGAGCCAAAGGAACGGTTCGCTCGATGCCGAGGACGCGGGCGATCGTCTGCGTGACGCGTTTGCCAGTTGCACTGATAGGTGGTCTTGCGGGCGGCTTCGCTAACCAGAACACTTTCCTCCGTTCCTGGGTTATTCTCTGTGCATCTGATACGTAATTGTCCTACCGAACCAGGACACATACAACCGAGACGCTGTGGATAAAATCGGCCCTGGGGGACTGGGGGTGTGGGCCAGTGGTAGAGCGCTTGCCTAGCGTGCGGGAGGCCTTGGGTTCAACCCCCAACACGGAAAACAAAAAAAAATCTCCGGAGATTCATTCAAGAGGGCGGTGCTGGGTTCCTTCATTTTATATTTTAACAAGGGCCCAAGGGATTCTTAAGAGCAATCAGTTATTTTGCAATTTTTACTAGCACACTCCTGAGACTGCATGTATAGGAAATCCACAGCTACCCACTGAGGTTCTCTAATCAGGGCAGGAGCCTGGGACGAGTTCCGTCTTCTGATGGTCTGAGAGTCCCTGAGGAGGTTCACACTTCAAGCTCTAGGGAATAGGGGCCAAGGGGATACTTTCAGGATTGTGTGGGTTGCGGGGCAGGAGTCAGGACATGGTAGAATAAGACCCTCAGTGTTTGCAAGCAGAGCAGCCTTCTGGCACTGTTGGAAAAAGGCAGGAGAGATGAGCAGTGCCCATGAAGTGTCGGTGAATTCTAGCAATATAGGCATGGCTGGCACCTTGTCATTCAGATCTCAGTTTACATCACCTCCTAAGAGGCCTTCCCCAGCTCTGATGAAAAGTGCTGCCTGGGGACTCACATCACACGGAAATTGAATCCTCTCAGGTACTTATCTCTACCTGCTGCTTCTTTGTTGTCTGTCCCCTCCTCCACCATGAGAACATGGGTTCCTGGTGCCTAAAGCTTTGCCTGGCACACAGTAGTGTTGGAAATCGCTTGCTAAATGAGTAGAAGCAGCAGGGAGAGTTCTCTCAAGATAGCCATACTTTAAAAAAATTAAAAAAAAAACCCAATACTTACATAATGCTTACCAAGTACCAGGCCTTATCCTAGCTCTTTAGAAATTATGAATTTACAAATTAATATTCAAAATAAACCTGAAAATGTTATCACCAATTCACAGAAACCAGGGCATAGGAAGGTAAATCAGCTTGTCCCAGGTCACATAGCTAGTAAGTGAAAGAGATGGGACTTAATCAAGACCCTGATGGAAGTAAAAGAAGAGTAAAATGTGTAGATCAGTCTCCCTACACAAGAGGTCGTTCTGTTTACCTCTTAGCACCTGGTACAGAACTGGACACAACAGATTTCAGCAAATATTAAGTGAAAATTACAAAGATACCACATAAGATTTTTTTTTTAATTGAGATACTACTCTGTTGTAGCAGTTTTCTTCTCTGTAATACAGTACCTGACTCTCTGGCTGTGATGAGTGTCAAGCAAAATACTGCTTTTTTTTTTTTTCTTGCTGGTACTGATGATTGAACTAGGGCTTTCTACCACTGAGCCATACCCTCAGCACCCGCCCCCCGCTTTATTTTTTAATTTTGAGACAGGGTCTGGTTAAGTTGCCCAGGCTGACTTTGAACTTGGGATCCTGCCACAAACTCCCGAGTTGCTAGGATTACAGATGTGCACCACCCTGATCTGTTTTTTTGTTTTGTTTTGTTTTTAAGAGTACGTAATAAACTCAGGAGAGAAGATGACTGTTCTCACAGCCTATAGGAAAGGAGCGGGTGGAAGGAGGGTTAGGACAGAAGGATCAAGATAAGCTGAAGGGAGGAAGGTTTCTTGAATGAAGGGTCCCTGGGCCCAGACCAATTCTAGAATACTGGGTAAAAATAGACGCTGCGTGGAGGTTCTGAAGAGTGGGATCTCTTCTCAGTGTGGCCTTCCCTGTGCATAGCAGGTATGCAGTCAGTGAATGAAGTGCTCTTGTGAGAATTAGTACATTCCTATCTGCTCTGCTGGTCTCTTGTGGCAAGATTGGTTGTCTTCCAAGAGAAAGGGAAGGAAGGCTGCATAGGAATTTAGCAGGCAGAGGCAGGAGAGGAGGAAGGGATCCAGTCTCAAACTCCAAAGGATTGAATTGATAGCCTTTGGCAAGCACGAGGACCCGGGTTCAAACCCCAGCACCACATACACAAGTGTCAGCAAAACAAAACCAGATGAAAAAATAAAAAGTGACTCCCTCTCTTAAAAAAAAGAATAAGTACTCATAGCTGACTGCTCTGATCAAGTTAATGGCCTTGAGATGGGAATCCCTAACAGGGTCCACAGCCCCAGTCCTTGGATGAGTGGATTGTAAGATAGGAACCCTTCCCTGGCACACAGGAAAGATCGTGTACCTGCTTGCTACATGACCTTGGGCCTCTGGTTTTCTGTTAAGTAAGTGTAGTAGTGTAGTAACTCCTAGTCCTGTATGCCTAGGCACTACAAGTAAGGCAAAGATGATCAGATCCCCAGCCTTTAGGATTCTAACTTTAACATCTAAGATCCTGGAAAGGAAACCATCAGTAGGCTGCTCAGATGCCCAGAAACTTGAGGAAAGCCAACCTCATTTTGATTCCCTTGCTGCCAGGGTCTGAGCACTGATTCCCATCCGCAACCTATAATTTTGAAAACATGAAAAGGGGCTGGAGTAGTGGCCCAGCAGTTATGACACTTGCATGGCATGTGTGAGTACACAAGTTTGAACCCCAGTGCCATGTACACAACGAAGCTTCAGAAAAACAATAAAATTCTCTCTAAAAAAAAATAAGTTGCATAGTAGGGGCTGGAGCAGTGGCTTAGTGGTTAAGACACTTGCCTGGCAAGCACAAAGACATAGATTAGAATCCCAGCACCATGTACACAACCAAGTGTTGGAGCAATGAAAGTCACGTGAAAAACTAAATAAAATTGATTCTCTCACTGTCCCTCTCTATTAAAAAAAAAAGTTGCACAGTAATCAGCCTCTCTGCCCTCCCTACCTTCTCGAAAGACAGTGCTAGCAGCAGCTTCCTGTGTGTCCTTGCACAACCAGTCAATGCATTTCCAAATAGTTGCATTTATTATCTTCAACAGAAATGTTATACTACATACACTGTTCTGAACTCTCCCTTCTTAGATGTATCTGCTAACCCATCACACATCAGTATGACTAGAGCTGATCATTCTTAATAGCTACAGGGTGTTCCTTACGTGGAAGGATCAGTTTTTTTATTATTATTTTTTTAATAAAGAGAGAGACAGAAAGAGAGAAACAGCTTTATTTAGTTTTTCACATGGTCTTAGTTGCTCCAACACTTAGTCGTGTACGTGGTGCTGGGGTTTGAACCCGGGTCCTTGTGCTTGCCAGGCAAGCGCCGAAACCACTGAGCCACCGCTCCAACCCAGGACCAGTCTTTTTAAACCAGCTGCCCTTGCAGGACGTTCTGGATTGTCTTTTACATTTGGCTATTCTTATAAACAGCTCTAGTGAATGCCCTTTTACATATTTTGTTTTACATGTGTGCGAATCACATCTGTAGAATGCTTACATGTAAACTTCTGGGTCAGAGAGGATTTCATTTTTATAGGTGCTCGCCCAAGCACAGCCTTTGGGGTTTTCCATGGGATTTCCTTTTTCTTTTTTGTTTGGTTTTTTAAAGGGAGAGAGAAAGAGAGAATCAATTTTATTTAGTTTTTCATGTAACTTTCATTGCTCCAACATTTTGTTATGTACGTGGCGCTAGGGTTCGAACCTATGTCTTTGTGCATGCCAGGCGAGTACCGTAACCACTGAGCCACCACTCCAGGTACCCCCCACTCCCATATTTCCAATCTGGCCTGCACCAGCCATCTGTGATAATCTGCCCCCAGAAGGCACCTTAGCTTTTGGCAGAGGAGAAACACAGTAGGGGGAGAGGCATGATTCTTCCCACATCCTCTAGGGCATGGCTCTAGTTCTGGGGAGTTTGATCAGTGTCTGACACCACCCCAGAAGCCAACAGTAACCTCTTCTAACCTGCATGGACCTGGCCTGAATGCCCATTTCCTGGCATGGCCCCGCTGCCGTGGCCTTCCTGGTCCTCACCACCCACTATACCTTCTGTATGGTGAAGTGCCCACTTGGGGAATCCACAAGGCCTGGATCCTGAGACCCAGTTGCCCACCACAGGCCTGATGGCCCACCAGAGGAAGTCTGGAGGGCTTCCAAGGATTAACCACCCTTCCCAAATCCAGGGCTCTAGGAATGAGATGCCTCAGGCTCCACACAGCAAAGAAAAGTCACATAGGGTGTATAATAGTTTAACTCTGGGAATTGGTTACACAGGTGATAAAATTGCCAAGACTCTGAAACGGAAGCTGCTGTGTCCCCCCTCCCCAGACCATCCTGCTGAAGGTGGAGCCATAATAAAGGAGCCAAGGTGCTGTCAGAGTCAAGAGGCGGGGCTGTACTGTCTCCCTAGTGCCAGGTCTCCAGCTGGCCAAAGCCAGTCAGCATCCAGCTACCAAAGCCAGCAGGGTGCGCCCCCTGGCAAGTAGGCAAAGGAGGGGGTAGCAGCAGGCGTCCCAGCTGGCCCTGTGGGGAGTTCACAGCCCCAACCTGTCTGCAGAGCTGTAGTCCTGCCTGGGCACACAGCCTGGCTGCCTGTGTGAAGGTGGGCAGAACTGGGTTCTGGTTACCACCCTGGGCTTCTTGTGATTTTCAGGTTCCCTGATCCCTTTAGATGCCATCCAGATCTTTCAGCCAGACACCTATGGGGCATCCTAAGCTCCTCCTTCCTTGCTTCCTTGCTAGACCTTGCTTGACAGTTTGGCCAGGTTCCCCTGCAGATTAACCTGTGCTCTGGGACTCAGGCCAGGGTCAAAGAAGACAGCCTTTGTGTCTCCGAGGCAGCCTGACAACCTTCAGGGGCAGCTCTCTAACTACCGCCTGCCCTGGTAGCAGCATTTCCGTTCGCCTACATAGTCTTTCTGATAAGCTCCCATTTCCATCCCCCGCTGCAGCATTCATTCTAAGTCTCTCCTCTCCCTTGGGGTTCCTAACTTCCCTTCCCTCCTCTCCTCGTCAATACTCACCGAATCTTCTGCTTCTCCGGGAAAGGCGGACCTCCTGCTTCTGATTCACATACTGTCCAGGTGTCCTTAGCCGGCTCCCCAGCCACAGGTCCTAAGGAAGCTAGAATCTTTCTCTAAAATTGGCCTTTGGCTGTGTCAAGGGACCCCGCCCCCGTGGTCCTAGTCTAGAGATGTCAGCCACCTGCTATTTTAATGTCTCCTTTCCATTGCCCTTTCCAGGAGCAAGCTCCTGGACAACAGTGGTTCCAGGCCCCTCAGTCCCTGCAGGGGCTCCAGCCCCACCCTCCGGAGGACCCCAAACGCTCTCTGTAGGCAGCCAGAAGGGCACTTTGTAGACCTTATCTTTGTTGATCCTTGTGTGGTTTCTCTTAACCATATCATCCTTGGGAGTTCTCTCTCTGGCCTCCTTCCTCTTTGCCTTCCTCCCTTGTCTCTCCCCCATGGGTAACGTAACCCCTGCACCCTGTCTTCAGCAACTGTCTTGCTACACTTCTGCCTGCCGCCCCTCTGCTCAGGGCAGATTCTCTGGTGGCAGCTGCAGCTCCTTCACAGTGACTCAGTCTGATGGATGACCGCCATCTGAGGGCACCCAAGTCCTGGCCCCTCTAGGAGAACCTTTCTTCCTGGGCTTCAGACTTGCTCGCCCAGCAGCTTGCGGGATGTCTCTCCACAGATCTTCCTCCACCCCCAAACGGCCCTTTTTGTGCCCAGGAAGTGAGACAGCTACCAGCCTTGTGGTTGACAGCTGGGACGTCTTAGTGCCCTGGACTGGTAAGTTAGAAACGGCAGGAATTCGTTGCTCCCAGATCTGGAGCCTGGGAAGTCCAGGACTCAGGCACTGGCAGATTCAGTGTCCTTGAGCATCCTTCTCCTAGATGGGGCCTCTTTGCTACACACATCCTCACGCGACATCAGAGGTGGCAGCCTCCCTCAATACCTCAGTACCTCTCACAAGGTACTGAACCCATTCGCTGTCTGTGGCCCCATCTCTCAGTGCTCCTGCCTTGGGGGTTTGGAGGACACCAGCATTCAACCACTGTCTGATCTCTACTTCTCCCTCACTGGGTGCTTCCCAAGGCGAGGACTGCAGTGTCTTTGGAATTGATCCCCTACTCTATCCACTGTTTCTGTCTCCTTTAGGCTGTCACAACTTCCTGTCAGGGTTAATGCCACACTTCTGAATTGGCCTCCCTGACACAGTCTTGCCCCCCTGCCTTGATCTACCACATTGTAGCCACATCAGGACTTCTAATTGACAGCTGCAAACACTCTTCTAGTTTAGAGATTTTGATAACATTTCATGAGCAGGCAGGATAAAATTCAGCTGCCTTTCACCAGTGAAAGCAATTCCCCACTGCGAAGAGGGGATTTCAGGAGAGGGGAAACACCCAAGGGACACCAAAAAACTCAATCGTCAGATAATAGGTCAGGGCAACTGGTGTGGTGGCCCATGCCTATAATCCCAGCTACTTGGGAGACTGAGGCAGGAGGATCCCGAGTTCAAGGTCAGTCTTGCAATTGAACAAAAACTTATCTCAAAATAAGTGATAATAGGGACTGGAGAGGTAGCTCACTGGTAGAATGCTTGCCTGGCTTGCACGTGGTACCGGGCTTGACCCCCAGCACTGCATACACAAATAAATAAAGGAAAAACAACAACAAAAAAAATGAAAAAAATTAACTCACTCTCTCTCTTCAAAGAGTAATAATTCCGTGTGATATTTTTATTTACTGGTTTAGAGACAGACTCACTATGCTGCCCAAGCTGACCTTTTCTCCGCTCAAGCAATCCTCCTGCCTTGGCTTTCTGAGCACCTAGGATCATAGGCGTGTGGCCCTGTACCCAGGCAGTGCGATTTATTATTTACTTTTTGTACAGGGAATAGAACCCGGGTTTGCTTTGCTACCTACCCAACTCCTTTTCAGTTTTCATTTAGCGACAGTCTCACTAAGGTGCTGAGGGTCTTGCTGTGTTGCTCAGATTGGCCTTCAACTTGTGATTCTCCCGTCTCAATCTCCTGAGTCACTGGGATCACAGGCCTGCACCACAACCAGCCAGCACAATATTTTTTATAGTATGAAAAAAGTCTATGATGAACAAAAAACCAGAATTTTATTTTATTATTATTATTTTTTTTTAGAAAGAGGGGACAGTGAGAGAGAGAGAGAGACAGAATCAATTTTTACTTAGTTTTTCACATGGCTTTCATTGGTGGATGCTGGGGTTCGAACTTATGTACTTGCGCGTGCCAGGCAAGCGCCGTAACCGCTGAGCCACCGCTCCAGCCCAAAAAATCAGAATTTTAAATGAAAACAGAACCACTATATTACATTTCTCCTGCCTTAAGCTACACTTGGCTCAGTACAATAGAGTTACTGGTGTCTTGTTTATCACACACTTTCTTGCATTAATTTTGATTTTGAAATATTAAAGGATTACATTGGCACTGGGGATGGTGGCTTATGCCTGTAATCCCAGCAACTTGGGAGGCTGAGGCAGCAGGATCAGAAGTTCAAGGCCTACCCAGACAACTTAGCGAGACCACCTCGAATAAAATGAAAAGGGCAATGGGGATGTAAGCTCAGCGGTAGAGCATCTGCCTACGATATTTGAAGCCCTGGGTTCGATCCCCAGTACTCCCCCCAAAATACTCAAAACGTAAAGGGCTGAACATAATCAATTTCAAGGGGTGATCAGCAGAGGCAAGGGACAGGAGTGGGGGGAATGCTGGGGGGGTGTTGTCCAAATTGTATTGTGTGCATGTATGAATAAAGAAATAAAATAAAAAGTGAAAAGGGCTTGGGGTGTAGCCCAGTGGGAGAGCGCTTCGCTAGCAGGTAACAAGGCCCTGGGTTTGATTCCCAGGGCCCCCTGCAAAGTAAAATGCTGTGATTGCTCTGGAAAACAGTGTAGAAACACCACCTGGAACTGCAGTTCCACTTTTGTTTTTTTAAGGAAGAGGGACAGTGAGAGACAGAGAATTGTCTAAATTGCATTTAGTTTTTCACATGGCTTTCATTGCTCTGACACTTTGTTGTGTACATGGTACTGGGGTTCAAACCTGTGTACTTGCTCATGCCAGGCAAGCACTGAAACCTCAGAGCCACCACCAAGCCACCCAGCAATTCCATTTCTGGAGATCTATTGTGTATATATACATACACAACACACACACACACACACTAATATATATATATTAGTTTTTTTAAAGAAAGAATGACAGAGAGAGAATCAATTTTTTTATTGAGTTTTTCACATGGCTTTCATTGCTCTGACACTTAGTTGTGCATGTGGTGCTGGGATTTGAACCCACGTCCTTGTGCATGCTAGGTAAGCACTGTAACCCCTGAGCCACCACTCCAGCCTCATGTTGAAATAATTGAAAGCAGGCTCTTAAACAGCACTTGTGTCCGTAGCAGCATTATTCACGACAACCAGAAGGTGGAGACAACCCAAATGTTCATCAACGGATAAATGGAGAAACTAAATGTGGTATATACATGCAGCGGAAAGTACTGACTCTAAAGAGAGAGGAAACCTGACACACCCTACCGCACGCTAAAACAAGCCAAAAAGAACACGCTGTGTGATTTCACTCATGGACCTAGAGTAGTCTACCTCTTAGAAGCAGAGAGCAGATCTGTGTTGTCAAAGGCTGGGGGCCGTGGGTGGGAGTTGCTCAATGGGTAAAGCATTTCAGATTTGCAGGATGAAAAAAGTTCTGGTGATTAGTGAATGTATGAATATACTTTAAACTACTGGATTGCGGTGTACGGTGGTTAAGATGGTGCCTTTTATTTTATGTGCATCTTGTTGAAACTTTTAAAAGATGGTTTAGGGGCTGGAGCAGTGGCTTGGTGGTTACGGCGCTTGCCTGGCGTGCGTGAGTACACGGGTTCAAACCCCAGCACGACACATACAATGAAGTGTTGGAGGAACGAAGTCACGTGAAAAACTCAATAAAAATTGCTTCTCTCTCTCACACACACACTGTCCCTCTTTCTTTGAAAAAAATAAAAGATGGTTTAATTTTTTTTTAAAAAGAAATACACACAGGAAACAAAAAAATAAAATAAAAACAGAAGACAGTAAAAAATCTTTTTTACATTCCTGCCTCCCATTTTCCCGCTTCCGATTCCCCTCTCCCGCTCAGTTAACTGCTTCTAAAAGCTGTGCTAACCATGAAGGACAAAAGCTACATAATCACCCCAATAAATGCAGAAAAAGCATTTCACAAGAGTCACCTTCTCATGATTAAAAAATACTGAAGAGGGGCTGGAGCGGCAACTTAGCAGTTATGACACTTGCCTGGCATGCCCAAGGACCCAGGTTCTAAACCCCAGCACCACAAACACAACAAAGTATTGGAGCAGTGAAAGCCATGTGAAAAACTAAATATAAATGATTATTTTTGTCACCGTTCCTCTCTCTTTAAAAAACAAAATAAAGGGGTTGGGGGTTCAGCTCAGTGGCAGAGTGCTTGCCTTGAATGCGCAAGGCCCCAGGTTTGGTCCTCAGCCCTGAAAAAAAAAATTGAGCAGCTGGGTATGGTGGTATACACCTGTAATCCCAGCAGCTTGGGAGGCTAAGACAGGAGGATCACAGTGTGAGGCCAGCCTCAGCAATTTAGCAAACCCTCAGCAACTTAATAACACCCTGTCTCAAAAAATAAAAAGGGCTGGGGATGTGGCTCAGTAGTAAAGTGCCCCTGGGTTAAATTTTCAGTATAAAAACAGAACAACACAAAAACAAAAAAGAAAAAAAGAGGGGTACTTCTTCAATCTGATAAAGGTTACTTACAAAAAGTCACAGTTAACTGGTGAAAGAATGAAAACCTTCCTCTTAAGATCAGGAATAAGACAAAGATGTCTACTCTCACCATTTCTGTTTGAATTGTATTAGAGGGCAATTAGACCAAAAAGAAGAAATAAAAGACATTCAGGTTGAGAAAGAGAGGTAAAACTATATCTGCAGATTGATGTCATCCTGTGTAAGGAAAATCCAACAAGACACACACACACTCACACAATTAGAACTAGTAAGTTCAGAGCAGGGTGTGGTGGCACAGGCTGCAATCCCAGCTACTCGGGAGGATTTGCAGGTTTGAAGCCAGCCTGGGCAACTTGTCTCAAAACAAAAAATAAAGTGGCTGGGCAGGTGGCTCAGTGGTCGAGTGCTTGCCCAGCACCCTTAAGGCCCTGGGTTTAATTCCCAGTGCTATGGAAAAAAAGGGTCGGAGGAAGGGGGACGGTCTTCTACACACGTGCAGGGTTGGAGTGTATATGTGAATGACTTACATAATTTAAACATTTTAAACTTACTGGGATTGTTATTGTTGGGTTTTTGTATTGTTTGGCAGGAGAAGGAAGAGGACAGTTTGGTGAACAACTCTATCAGTTGTGGTTGGAATTTGGTTGAAACTGTGTGACAACCCTGTTAAGCCCCTAGCCTTAGTACCTCAGGTCAGGTGCTCTCTTGAGCTGGGCTGGACTCCCACCAGGTTGCTGGGAAGCCCAGGCAGCCAAGTGGTCAGAGGAACGCAGAAAAAAAGTTGAGCACGCAGGCACACAGTGTCCAGGGGCTGGGTTAGGGGGCTGAGCTGCCTGTATCACCGGCGCTAAATGGAACTGCAGTGCTTCTCCTGCTGGGTCCCACGAAGCTCCAGGCACCAACACCTTTACTGTCTCTGTTGAGAGCCATGCTGGTCCACTCAGAAGCTGCCCTAAGTGTGCAGGATGGCGGCAGGAGAGAGGTCTGAGCCAGGCAGGCAGGCCTAACAAGTGGGGAAGGGATGAGGACAATCGTCCCCGCTTCATGGTTTTGCCTGGAGTGGCTCTGAATCCAAGGCAAGGCTCTGCGCTAATCCCTGCCTCAGTTTCTCTGTGTGTCTTCCCAGACCTTTGTGTGTATGTGTGTTCTAACCCTGAGCTACATCCCCAGCCCTTTTATTTTTGGAGACAAGGTCTCCCTAAGTTGCTCAGGCTGGCCTCAAACTGTGATCGTCCTGCCTCAGCCTCCCCAGTGGCTGGGATTACAGGTATTCACTACTCCACAGGGCTTCCCACACAACATTTAATCTTTCAACACCAGGTGATGTGGGAGAAAGAATGTCACCTTTGAAATGATCAGTCTGGGACTGGAGCGGTGGCTCAGTGGTTACAGTGCTTACCTGGCATGCGTGAGTTGGAGAGTTCAAACCCCAGCACCATGTACACAACGAAGTCTTGGAACAGCAAAGGCCACATGAAGAACCAAATAAAATTGATTCTGTCTTTCTCTCTCTCACTGTCCCTCTTTAAAAAGAAAGAAAGAAAGAAAGAAATGATCAGTCCAGGGTGTCATCTGGGGAGATAGTGAATGGTGTGGGGAGTCATCAGCTCCCAGCTTGGCAAAGTCCGACCTATCAGGTCTGGCTCGATCCAGCCGCTCACAGATGTCTGCATTAGCAGACATTAGCAGTTTTCTTTCCCCACTTCTTCATGTCAGCTGCACCTCAGGCCACTTTTCAGCACAGTGACAAAATGTCTCTTGCTTGCGTTCAGACAGTAAACCTTAGAATTCAGGGAGAGCTGGAAAGCATCCACCCCAGAAGCCCCCAGCCCAAGAGAACTTCCCACTACAGTCCCAGGAGCACAGGCCTACCCTCGTGGCCAGGTAAGTTCTGGTGAGAACTGGTACTGGTGAGATCAGTGTAACCCTGGGCTACCTGCTTCACTCTTCAGCCCAGCGGTCAGCACTGGGGAGGGAGAGAGAATGATCCAGGGCATACCTAGAGAACAGAGGAGGGTCACAGGAGGCCACCCCATAGCCACTGCATCAGAGAACTCAAATCATTAACTCATTTCCTTATCTAAAGCGGGAGGTCATCATCTACCTGTCCTTTGGGCTGTACAGAACAGAACAATTTAAGTGTGACAGTTAAGTGCTGCCATCATCACTGGGCTTCTGTGGCCCCTGTGACCTCTGGCAGAATGTCCTCCTGGGTATGTTTTCCCTTCTGTGGAAGGAAGGGTTGGTCACCACCAACCTGCTTGCAGGCCAGCTGTTGTCAAGACAGGTGCGGAGGCCATGGTGGCCAGCAGGTGGCAGCACCGAGGCAGTCTGGGTGTTGAGTCTGGCTGGCTGCCTGCACCCACGGCCCTGGACATAGGGTACTGCTCAGTGGTTGCCCCTTGAGATCCGACCCACTGTTGAGCAGGAGCTCTGCGTCTTTACTTTGCACGCGGCCTCTAGGTCCTGGGCGCAGGATCGTCCTTCCTTGGGTTCCCTGTCTCTGCTACTTCTGGGAAACTGCCCTTCCTTTTGTGGCTGGACTCAGCCTTCCCAGGACTCCCTGATCCTGGTGTCTGCCTGGAGAGAATGGGGCCTCATGTGAGGCACTACCTGTGTGGAGGACGAAGGCCGTGCATGTGGAAGATGGCCCAACTCGGGGAGGACAAGACCCTACGCAGGGAAGATGGGGACCCAACACGGGGCCGGGGCAGGGCTGCTCACCTGTCCTCATGGAGAGCGGGCAGGACAGCAAGGACCAAGGCTGACTGGCCTGGCAGGGCTTTCTGCATCCCACAGCAGCAGCATCGTTCAGAAGAAGAGCTACAAGTCTAGAAGCTTCAGAAGCCACCCAAATGGGCAGAAGGGCACTGTCAAGCCGGGGCCCAGAAGTGCCACCTGCTGTGGAGACCTGAGCCCAAAGTAGCTGGGGGAGGAGAGGGGGCGAGGAGCACAGGGAGACAGGCCAGAGGCAGAGTCCCTGCACCCAGCCCTGTGGAGTGTGCTCCGGAAGTGGGGCAGGGTGGACTCAGGGCTCTTGTGGAAGATGCTGGGTCTTCTGCAGTGCAGCCTTCCTCTCAGCTCCTTCATAAATCAGTGTCCTTGGTGACCTCGGCTGCATGGGTGTCCACTGTGGATCCCTGATACCACCTGCCCACAGATAGCCACCTGGAGACCCTGTGACCCTGATGTCAGTGGGGAGGCCTCCAGGGTGCAGTGTCCAAGGCTGTACCCCCTCCAGGCCCACTTCTGACAGGAACCAAAGACAGTAAGGACGTCCCAGTCCTTCCAGCTGCTGTTCTGTGTTCTTATGGTCTGGACATGAAGCTTGAGGACCCAGGGTGGTAGCATTGTGGGTGACGAAAGGCAAGGGTAAGAGGCTGCTGGAATCGTCTAAAACACAGGGTAGGGGAAGAGCAGTAGTCTGTAT
The DNA here is from genome assembly GCA_004027875.1 of Aplodontia rufa. Lineage (NCBI taxonomy): Eukaryota > Metazoa > Chordata > Mammalia > Rodentia > Aplodontiidae > Aplodontia > Aplodontia rufa. Next base: position 50,435 of record PVKS010009334.1, read on the forward strand.
GGACCGGTGGCTTCCTAGCTGTGTGACCTCAGGAGGCTGCTCAACCTCTCTTGAGGCTCAGAGTTCCCTCCTCTGCAGGATGTGGAGACTAAGATCTACATTTCAGAATTTCTGTAGGGATCAATGATGTACAAAGCACATAAAAGATCTTTCACAGGAGGGGGGTGTTTTCTGCCTGTATTTTATGAGTTTTATCTTTGCATTAAATTGATTGCTGCCCTCAGAAATCATAAGCTATGACAAAGTCTCCTCTGTCCTTGGCTTTGATTAAAGCAACAGGTGAGGAGAACGTTTCTGTGACTGCTCCAGCGGGTGGCCCTTCTCTTGATGACCCTCCTCTTGCACTCTGGGCAGCATGGGCTCTGGGAGGGCCCGTCCTCTGTCTGGTTTCTGCCCTCCCAGCCACTGGCCGGGGCTGGATGCCCACAGCGTCCCAGAGCCTAAGCTCCTTTGACAGCGCAGAGGCAGCAGCGGCGGGAACTGCAGGACCCGCTGAGGCTGCCTGTTGGCTCCTGGGCCCTGGGGCTCCTCAGCTGACCTTCTCCTCCGGTCCTTGCCTACGCCCCGCCTTCCCAGGCAGACCCTTCTGCCCTCCGGAGGCAGAGACAGCGACACATCTGCCTGTCCCCTGCACCCTTCGCCATCTCAGAACCAAAGCGTCCCATTCCTGGGCAGAGCTGAGCCCCGCGTCTGGTTCTCAAGCCCATCCACCATCTCCCTAAGGGCTGCAGTCCCCCTCCTCTTCCCTAGTGCCATCAGCGCTCTGCAGATGCAAACTCCCCAGCGCCAGCGCTCTCCTGTCCCCTCCCGGCGCCTCCGGGCCCCACGCCTCCGCCTTCTCTCGCAGCTGCGGCCCCTCCTCCCCATCGCCCGCCCGCCGGGCTCCCCCTGAACCCGCTCTGGCCAAGGTCGGCGCCCCCGGACACTCCTGGGTCTTACTGGGGCACGCGGAGCTTGCTAACTCCACCTGGCTGGGGTGGACTCCTCCTGCCCCGGGGTCGGGCTGCGGCTCCTCGGCGCTCGCCGCGCAGTATGCTGGGCTCCCCAGGCTCCTGCATTGTCAGTCACTCTCGCTGCGGCGACTCTCGCCCCAGCTCCGGACACTTCAGAGTGACAGGACAAATCGTGCGACTCCGTAGTCCTTCCCCAGCCCATTCCCTGCCCTGGCGGCCGGGTCTCTCTTCTGTGTCTAGGGACGTGCAGCACACCGCCTTTCGGCCCCTTACAGGAGCCACTCCGTGGGACTCTCCTCGGCCGCATTTGCTGGTACGCCCTGCAGCGCTGGGCTTTGAAGCCCCTCTCAAGCCCGCTTTAGGATCCCGCCTCTACCTCACCACCGCTCTCCAGAGCTCAGCTTCATTCCCACCCTCCCCCCAGCTCCCTGCAAGCCAGGTCCTCTGCCTGACTCCTGGCTGTGTTCCCCCAGCAGGCTGCACTCTGCCTCCCTGGTTCCCCTGCCACCGCGCAGTTCAGGACCCCAAAGCCACGGCAGGAGTCTGCTAACTGGACTCCCCGCGGCCACCCTGTGCAAAGCCACCAGAATAGCCAGCGAGGCCCCAGCCAGGGAGCTGCCCTCCGCCCACCTCTCCACACACCCGCCTGCTGGCCTTGGCCAGATGCCCACCTTTCTTTGTTCCAAACACTGTTCTTTTTCATGTGTACCAGATGCAAGAGATGATTGGGTGCACAAATATTGAGAGAGGAAGCTGCTGCCGAGCCAGTAGGGTAAGCAGAGCCACAAGAAGTCAGCAAAAGCTTACCAGTGTCCTCCATGTGGGAAAAGGTATCTGCAATGGGCTGCCAATCACACAGAGGTAAGGAACACGGGGAACACTTGTGTAGGGAGAAATCGAGACAAACCTGAGCAATGAGACTGGTTACTATAGGGTGGGGTGCTGGGCAATGAGACTGGTTATTATAGGGTGGGGTGCTGGGGGCAGAAGAGATAGCAGAGGTAAGGGGCTTTTGAGTCTGCCTGCATGATCCTGACTTCTGGAATTCTACATTGCACATAGAAGATATTCTGCATTTCCCCAGGGATGCCCCAGACACCCAGGTTGCCTGTCAGAGGCAGACACTCCTGGGCCAGCCCAAGTGACTCAGCTGGTCAACAGCACTGACATTTCCAAAGAAAAGTGAAAATCCACAATGGAGGTGTCAAACAGTCTGAGAGGGGAGGCGTGGTCATGAGCCCCAGCTCTATGCAGCAAAGGGGGTTGGTTATCCTGGCTGTGGCAGGTCTGTTGTCCTTGGGGATAGGGTTGTGCTAAGCTTCTAAACATTCTCCAGCCGATTTCTGGGTTCACTTCCCAGGCTCACATGTGCCTTTCTGAAAAATGTGGCTTCTCCCAGGACACAGCCAGAAGTATAACCACACTTTACTTATATGGTTCAAGGTGTAACAAACATATATGCCAGAGATCACACTCCAAATATGACTGAAAATACAATTTGACAACAAACAACCATTCCATTCCAAGCTGCAGAACTTACTACACCTCAGATTTTAAATCTGAAATCTGACATTCTTTTCTCATGCCTGAAGGGGTCAGTGTCAGGTTGTGAACCTCGGGGAGCAACACAGCAGAGAATTCATTGTTGAATCGTTTAATGGGGAGCAATGTTTCATTTCATAACAGAAAACAGCTGCTCCCAAACAAAAGTACTTCCAAACAGGCAGAATCTATACACAATGATTTTCCTATTTAGGTAAACAACCCAAAGTATTTGTTGAATTCTGGGATTCCAGCGTTGTCATATTTAGTTTTCAGCATCATGTTACACTGCAATTCAATAACTTCTATCTGTGGCTCTCTTTCACATGATCAATACTGAGAAAAGTGCACTGAACATCACATCCAAATGTTCTTCAGGCCAATCAAAACTTTCATCAAGGGGTTGGAGCGGTGGCTGGGCAGTTACAGAGCTTGCCTGGCATGCGCAAGTACGCAAGTTCGAACCCCAGCACCACCTATAGAATGAAGTGTCCGGGGGAATGAAAGCAACATGAAAAACTAAATAAAAAATTGCTTCTCTCTTTCTCTCTCTCACTGTCCCCTCTTTCTAAAAAACAAACAAACAAAAACAACGTTCATCAATACCACGAATGAATACAGCTAAATGGGATTATATATCAGCTCTTGTGAGCGGTGATGGAGAAAGGCACAGATGATCTCCCTTATTCCAGAAACTTCTTCCGTAAGCGCTCAGCCATACCATTGACAGGCTGAGCACCACTATTACCAGGTAGTCTTATATCTGCAACTGTTCGTCTCTGTTCAGGGCTCAGAGATTTCTGCTGCACTCAAAGCACATCCTTTTATAAATTCCCCGTCCATACAGGACGTTGATGCCTGGCAATTTTCCCACCTAATATGTAATTACATCTCAGAGCAGTATCACTTATTTGATTCACATTCAAAAGAAAACCTTGGGTGGGGGCGGTGGCTCAGAGGTTGGAGCGCTTACCTGGCATGCCTGAGGACCCAGGTTCAAACTCCAGCACCACATACTTAACCAAGTGTCAGAGAAACAAAGGGCAGATGAAAAAATAAAGTTGATTGTCTCTTTCCACTCTCTCTCTCTAAAAAAAAAAAAAGAAAAAGAAAAGAAAGAAAGAAATTGTGTTGAACGTTCAGTCTTTTTCCCCCAGTCGATTAAGCTTTTTATTATTCATCTTTTCAGTCCATCCACCATGGTTCTCACTCCAGTTAGATTCATGATAGTGCCAGTTACAGTGTTTAGACAGACTTTGCATGTTAAACCGTAAGAACATTCTTCACCTCCACAAAGAAATAAGCTCCCATTTTTCTTGAAGAGTGTAGCTTTCTTGTTCTAGCTTCCTTTTTTCCACTTTTTTTAATTCAGAAATTTATTTGTTGAATTATCAAACAAGCTTCTAATGAAATAATATAATATATATATATAAATTCTGAAAATTAGATTTACCCCCAATAGCCCCCCCCCACAATTTTCCACTTTTGAAAGAGAAAAAAGCATAATATTTAAATGTCATCTTGAACTTGGGAATTAATCTAACAAGGGCAGTAAAAGACCTCTACAACAAAAATAATTGAATGTTGAAGAAAGGAATTGAAGAAGAACTGAGAAGATGGAAACACGTTCCATGCTCTTGGTTAGGCAGAATTAATATAATTAAAATGGTCATTCTGCCAAAAGCACTGTACAGATTCAATTCAATCCTCATCAAGATACTAATGTCATTCTTTACAGATATAGAAAAAGCAATTCTCAAATTCATTTGGAACAACAAGAAACCCAGAATAGCCAAAATATTACTAAGCAAGATCTAAAATTATGCTATAGAGCAATAGTAACAAAAACAGCATGGTACTGGTATCAAAATAGAAATGGAGATCAATGGACTAGAATAGGAGACTCTGAGACAAATCCACATACATTTAAACATATTTGACAAAGGAAGTCAAAATATAACATGAAGGAAAGACAGCCTATTCAACAAATGGTGCTAGACAAACTGAAGAGCAATTTTCAGGAGGCTGAAGTTAGATCCTTAGCTCTCACATTGCACAAAAATCAATTCAAAATGGATCATGGAGTTAGGAATTAAACCAGCTACCATACAACTGCCAGAAGAAAAATTAGGACCAACACTCCAGCATGTGGGAGTTGGCAAAGACTTCCTCAAGATTCCCAAAGGGAAAGAATTAAAGTCAGGAATTAACGAGTGGGATGCCATTAAATTAAAAAGCTTTTGCTCAGCCAAGGAATTGGTCAAAACTGTCAAGAGAGAAGAACAGAATGGGAGATAATCATGGCCTGTGATTCTTCTGATAGGGGACTAATATCCAAAATTTACAAAGAACCCAAAAAAACTTAATATCAAAAACACAAACAATCCAATCAATAAATGGGTCAGAGAGCTAAACAGAAACTTCTCGACAGAGGAAATTGAGCAAGCCGATGAATACATGAGAAAGTGTTCTAAATCACTAGTAATCAGAGAAATACAAATTAAAATTACATTAGGATTTCACTTCAGAGAGCAGTGGATCAGCAGTTACAACGCTTGCATGTGAAAGGACACGGGTTCAATTCCCAGCACCACATACACAATAAAGTGTAAAGCCAAATGAAAAACTAAATAAAATCGATTATCTCTTTCTCTCTCTCACTCTATCTAAAAAAAATAGGGTTGGATCCACCATATGACACAGCTTTCCCTCTTCTCGATATTTTCCCAGAGGATCTAGAATCAGCCCATTACAGCAACAGCGCAAAATCAATGTTCATAGCAGCTCAATTTACAATAGCTAAATTGTGGACTCAACCTAGATGCCCCTCACTGGATGAATGGATCCAAAAGCTCTAATATATGTTCAATGGAGTTCTACTCAGCTATTAGAAATGATGCTTCAGCCTTTGAAGGTAAATGGATGGCAATGGAAGAAATCAGGCTGAGTGAAGTTAGTCAAACCCAGAGACTCAAAGGTCAAATGTTTTCTCTCATTTGTGGAGCCTGGAGAAAAACCCAGGCTTAGGTGAAAGGTACTCAAGCTGTTGTACTAGACCCAGCAAAGGGTCACATAATCTAGAGGAAATAGAGATATGCAGGTAGGGGAGGATGTAGGGGAGAGGGAGGGATGATAGGGAGGGATCTAGAGAGACAATCAACAATGTAGCGTACTCTTTATCCCCCCTCGAGAAGCCAAATAATAAAATTATGTAGACATTTAATTCACATATATTTATGTGAATTTTTGTGTATGTTTGATACTGTGGATTGGATCAGAGCCTTGCACATGCTAGGCAAGTGCTCCCGATAGAGCTACACCCCTTTCCTTCCTATTTTTTACCAGATCCCCTTAAGTTGCCCAAGCTGATCTAAAATTTGTGATCCTCCTGCCTCAGTTGCTGGGGTTACAGGCCTGTCCCACAGCACCCAGCTATTTGATCCATTTTGAGTTAATTTTTGTGTGTAAGCCAGGCATGGTGGTGCTGCCTGTAATCCCAGCTACTTGGAGGCTGAAGTAGGAGGATTGCAAGGTCAAGGCCAGCCTCAGCAACTTCATGAGACCCTGTTTCAAAAAATAAAAAGGACTGTTTTAGTGGTAAAGCATCTTGAATTCAACCCCTAGTACTAAAAAAAAGTTTTTTTGTGTATGTATCATCCGTTGTTTTTTGTTTTGTTTTGTTTCGTTTTGTTTAAGAGAGAGAGGGACAGTGAGAAAGATAGAGAGAGAATCAATTTTATTTAGTTTTTCATCTGGTTTTCATTGCTCCAAAGTGAGAGAGAGAGAGAGAGAGAGAGAGAGAAAGAGGAGAGAGAGAATCAACTTTGTTTTTCATCTGGCCTTTGTTTCTCTGACCCTTATTTGTGTATGTGATGCTGGGGTTTGAACCTGAGTCCAAGTGCATTCCAGGAAAGTGCCATAACCGCTGAGCCACCACTCTAGCCCCTATCTTACACTTTATAAAGAATTCTTTTTTAGAGATTATATTTATCAGAATAAACCTGATATAGATTATTTTACAGTTCATCTATACCAGTAAATTCAGCCTGAATAAATCTATAATCCTGGTACTCAGTTTTCACCTAGGGGAGAAAAAAAATCCCATTCACACTGATCCTTTTTTCTTTTCTTTTCTTTCTTTTCTTTCTTTTTTTTTTTTTTTTGTTTGTTTGTTTGTTTGTTGGTACCAGGGATTAAACCCATGGGCACTTAACCACTGAGCCATATCTCCAGCCCCTTTTATATTTCATTTTGAGACAGTGTCTGTCTAAGTTGCTTAGGGCCTCACTAAGCTCCTGAGGCCTGCTTTGAACTTGCGAACCTCTCGCCTCAGCCTCCCCAGTTGCTGGGATTACAGGCATGTGCCACTGTGCCCGGCTACTCCATCCTTTCTAATTTCACCATATTAACCTCTTTGCCCTACCAAAGCCTACACACCCAACAGTGTTATTTCAGTAACTGGTTACATTGCCCTCACATTCAACCAGGTGTTCTGTTTGGTACCTGTCCAAACAAGTCACCAACTCAGTTATTCCACCAGAGTCAGCCCTGGAGGATGAGGAATGAAGGCAAATTGTGAAGGAATTCTTCCAAAAATCAATCTTACGCAGAGAGTACGGCTTTGTTTCTCTGACACCTCTACAATTTCGTAGAAGCTTCCGGTTGTCCCCTTAAGATGCCACCTTTGTTTAATGCCTGCTGGTAGAAGTGCTGGGTAATTATTCTTTCCTTCTCTAAAATCAGGCATAAGTGATTTGTGAGAATGTGATGAAATTCCATTGTGTCTGAATCTGACAAAGTCTTACTTAGTACTAGGAACAAAACACACCGCTCTCTGTTCACTAATCTGAGTTGGAAAGCCGCCTCAAACTCTCCTTCAATGCATGCTGAGAGATTTTGTCAGGCAGGTTCTTGATCAAAAGTGCTTGGCATTTTGATATACATAAACACAAAAGAATATTTTCAGTCTAAGTTTAGATCTAATAAGTACCAAAAGTCAACTAAACAGAAAAAAAAATTACTCCTCAAAGAATTGAACAGTTGGGGCTGAAGCAGTGGCTCAGCAGTTACAGCGCTTGCCTGGCACGCTGGAGGACACTGGTTCAAAACCCAGCACCACGTTCACAGCGAAGGGTCCAAGCAACAAAAGCCACGTGAAAAACTAAGTAAAATTGATTCTCTCTTTCCCTCTGTCCCTCTTTCTTAAAAAAAAAAAAAAAGAGTTGAAGAGTAGAAACAACAATATATTCATTTATTTAACAAATATTTGAATAAGTACACTGGGCTAGGGGCTGTGTATGTGCTAGCCATGAAAATACAGACAGGACGTCTGCTCCTGGGAATGTGGTCTTGCTGGGAAACGGGCTGGGAAACAGCCGGATCATGTAAACTGTGATCAGTGCCAGGAAGGAAAGTAAGAGGGCAGATGGGAAAGCAGCAGAGGAGACTTGACCTAGCTCGGGGTGAGGGTAGATATTTTTGAATCGTACGAAGTGACTTGTTTTTGGAGTGGGCGCAGTGCTGGGAGTGGAACCCAGGGGCCTCCTGCATGCTAGGCAAGTGTTCTGCCACTGGGCTGTACCTGCAGCCCAGGAAGAGATATTAAAGCTGAGACCAGGGGCTGGAGCCGTGGCTCAGCAGTTGCAGCGCTTACGTGGCACGTGGGAGGATGTGACTTCGAACCCTAGCACCACGTACACAACAAGTGTCAGAGCCACGGAAGTCACAGGAGAAACTAAATAAAGATTGTTTCTCTCTTAAAGCTGAGACCAGAGAGATAGATGGGTTTCAAGAAGCCAGGCTGAGTTCTGAAAGCAGAGGAAGGTGAGCTGCACAGCCTGAGCAGGGGAGAGACAGCAGGGAGCCGGCCAGGAGGCAGCCCACTGGAAACTGAGGACAACTCACATAGAATTAGGAACCTTCCAGAACCTTCCAGAACCTTCCAGATACCTGGGTCCCCAGGAACAAACAAACCACCTTGTTCTTCCACATTTCTTCACCTCCTTTCCTTTTGGTTTCTTCAGTTTAATTTCATGCCCAAGGACCTCTGCATCGCTAAGTTCCAGAGCTTTTTCCTGCTTTAAAATCCACAGATTTTAAAACCGCCTACCCAAATCTCACACACGGGTACAGAAGAAAAGAAGACACATGCTTTTGCCCTTCAGGGAGCTAATCACACTGGACGTGAGAGTGGAAATCAGCACTCAGTAGAAGGCAGTAGCCCCATTTACAATTTGTTTTTTTTTTTTTTATCTCGTTCCCTCTGCCCGCAGAGAAGACGCGACACGCGGTTGTGTTGGGAGAGCTTTTATTTGGTCGACCTTCTTCTTCCTCTCTCTTCCCTTCTCCTTCCCGAACTCCCTCTCCCTGGAAATCCGCCCACATATATACAACTCACAGCACACGTGACCAATAGATTCATATGCACCAATGGGCTTCTGACTTTTCCCTAAATGCCACGCAAGCGCACTACAGCCAGCTTCTACTTCCTCAAAGAACTGGGTGGGGCCCTAGCCTCAGGCGCCATCTTGGCATGGCGGATCCCGCTCCCGACATTTTTTGGTGGTGGTGGGGACTGAACGAAGGGCCTCACACATGTAGTCAAACGCTCTCTGCCACTGAGCCACATCCCCAGCTCCTAATTTACGATTTCAAACCTTGGCAGCCAGTACTATAAATAATCGAGCAGCCGGGTTCCCGCCCTGAAGGGCGTCAGGCAATGTCTGCAGTTTTGGCTGTCACTCCTGGGGAGTATGTCTGGGTATAGTGGGCGGAATCCAGAGGTGCTCTGAACATCCCTCAAGGAACTGGACAGCCTCCTACCACCATAGCGATCTGACCCAAAATGTCAGCAGGGCTGAGGTCAAGAAACCCCGTTCTAGCACGAGGACTGCATCTCTCGACTCTTCTTTCTTCTGTGCATGTGTGATAAGTGTTCCACGGCTGAAAATTTTGACCAAAAGCTATAGAAAATGCCACTGGAAATTAAAAGATTTTAAATATTTCTTTTGGGAAACAGCCATTTGCTTTGCAGCTTTGCAAGCTGGAAGAAAATAGTCCTAAGGTGAAATATGTTAGCAAACCCAAAGCTTCGCAGTAAGGCGTTTTGTTGTTTGTTGGTTTGTTTAAAGCTTTGGGAATTGAGCCACGGACCTCAAACAAGCCAGGCAAGTGAGTTACGACGGAGCTACAACCCAAGCCTTTTCGTTTGGAGACACGGTCTCACTAAGTTAGGAGCTCAGGCTGGCCTTGAGCTGGTGATCCTCCTCCCTCAGCCTCCTCAACTGCTGCAGTTTCAGGTGTGTGCCGTTCTACCTGGTGTATAGAAAGATTATTTCTTTTTAATGTCAAAGGAATCCTTGTTAACTGAAAATGCAAAAACATTTCAAAGTATAATAACAAAAATGGTAAGAAGAGCAAGGTGACGAAAGTTACAGTGCACTAGAATTAGCCATCACAGCACAGGCCCTGAAGCGAGGGCCAGGCCTCAAATCTCAGCTCCGCCACTTTCTGAGTATGTGACGTTGGGCACGTTCTCAGTGTCTCTTTGCCTCGATTTCCTGCTCTGTAAAATGGGTGGGATGACCATTGCCACTGGGCACTGTTACAGACTCAGTGAGTTAATGTCAATGAGGATTCAAGAACAGCATCTCATGCCCAAGTGCTCAATGAATACCTATCATTGGCTTCCCATTACAGCTAAGAAGTCATGAGGGCTAAAGAGTGACATACGCACACCCAAGACACCTTCTGATGAGGAGGAAGCGAGAAAGGATGAAACTCAGGCAATAGAACAGCAGAACAGACACAGAGCCTAGACCTGCCACCGAAGTTATGGACGGAGTGTGCCATTATTTAACTTGTGAGTTAGTAGTTTCTCTAGGCAAATAATGTTGATTATGAAAATGTTTGCAAAGTCAGGTACAGTGGTGCACGCCTATAATCCCAGCCACTTTGGAGGTTGAAGCAGGAAGATCATGAGTTCAAAGGCACCCTCAGCAACTTAGCCAGGCCCTAAGCAAATTAGCAAGAGCCTGTCTCAAATATAAAAGGGACTGGATATATATATATATATATATATATATATGCCTTTTATATATAAAAGGCTTGGGGGTTACGGTGCTTGGCTGGCATGCACAAGTACACGGATTCAAATCCCAGCACGCACGTATACAGCTAAGTGTCGGAGCAACGAAAGCCATGTGAAAAACTCAATAAAAAAATTGACTCTATCTTCAAAAAAAATAAAAATAAAAATAAAAAAGGGGCTGGGGTTGTGGCTCAGCGGTTAAAAGCCCCTAAGTGGGGCTGGAGAGGGGTTGGAGTGGGGGCTCAGCGGTTACAGCGCTTGCCTGGCATGTGCAAGTACACGGGTTCAAACCCCAGCACCCATGTACACAACTAAGTGTCAGAGCAACGAAAGCCATGTGAAAAACTCAATAAAGTTTGATTCTCTCTCTCTCTCTCTCTCTCACACTGTCCTCTCTTAAAAAAACAAAAAGCCCCTCAATTTAATCCGTGGTACAAAATAAAAAATTTAGCTTGAAAATATGTTTGCAAAAACTTGAAAGTTCTTGAAGTTATTTTAATATTTTGGTTGGAGAAGATTAGGAAGAAAGTTCAATATAATGGAAGTATTAAACATTGAAGGGTTTTCTGCAAGAGACTGAGATAAAACAGCACCAAAGCATCAAAATGAGGTAACAGGGGCTGGAACACAGTAGCTCCGTGGTTACTGTGCTTCCCTGGCATGTGTGAGGACGTGGGTTCAAACCCCAGCACCAGGTACACAATGAAGTGTTGGAGTGGCAAGAGTTACATGAAAAATTAAATAAAATTGAATTCCTCTCTCTCTCTCACACACACACAGTCCCTCTCCCTTTATTACAAAAAAAAAAAAGCTGGGTAAAAAAAGATATGATGTGAAAGGAAACTGTTCACCCCTATGAAATATCACACAGCTATTGGAACTCCTATATTCTCGAGGATTCAGAAGTGCTGGCCTGATAAAATTCATAAACTCTTAACTTCCTTTATTTTTTTTTTAAGAGAGAGAGAGAAAAAAAATTCAGGTTTACCACAATTTAAAAGTTACAGGTGTTTCAGCTTCCATGTAAAAAGAATGAAAGAGAGAAAAAGAGATGGAGAAAGAATTCAAGTACTTGAAAAGAGTAGCACCAAAATAATGTCCCTTAAAGACCTTACAACTTACCGTAATGCCAGCTCCAAAACAATGTCCATTAAAGACCTTATAACAGACAGCCATTTATAGACAACTGAAGCTGGATCCTTACCTCTCGCCCTGCACAAAAATTAAATCAAAATGGATCAAAGACCTGGATATTAAGCCTACAACTTTAAATTTACTAGAAAAAGAAGTCGGGTCAACACTACAGTTTCTAGGAGTCGGCAGCTACTTCCTTAACAAAACTCCTATGGTGCATGCTGTAAAATCAAGAATAAATGAATGGGATGCAATTAAACTAAAAAGTTTCTGCACAGCTAAAGATCTAGTCAAGAGCATCAAGAGAGAACCTACAGAAGGGGAGAAAACTTTTGCCTGCTACACCTGCTACACAGAGGGCTAATATCCAGACTATACAGGGAACTAAAGAAACTAAAGTTCAAACTCGCAAATAATCCAATCGATAAATGGGCTAAAGATCTCAAAAGGAACTTCTCCCCAGTGGAAGTCCAGAAAGCCCACAAATATATGAGAAAATGCTCTACATCATTAGTTATAAGGGAAATGCAAATCAAAACTTCAATGAGATACCACCTCACTCCTATTAGAGTGGCAAAAATGAAGAATACAAACAATGACAGATGCTGGAGGGGCTGTGGGAAAAGAGGAACACTGTCACACTGCTGGTGGGACTGCAAACTGGTTCAGCCACTATGGAAAGCAGTGTGGAGAATCCTCAAAAAATTAAGGATGGAACCACCTTACGACCCAGCTATCCCACTCCTGGGAATTTTCCCAAAAGACTTAGAATCAGCGTATTATAGCAATGTGGCTTCATCAGTGTTTATAGCAACTCAATTTACTATAGCTAGATTATGAAACCAACCCAGATGCCCCTCACTTGACGAGTGGATACAAAAGCTTTGGTACATATATCCTATGGAATACTACTCGGCCATTAGAGAGGACGATATTATGGCTTTTGAAATCAAATGGATGGAGATGGATAGAATTATGCTTAGTGAAGTCTCCCAAGCTCAGAGACTCAAGGGCCAAATGGTATCTCTCATCTGTTGATGCTAGAATTTATGGGGAAGCAGTAGGGCTGACGGCTAACTGAACAAAACTACGAATTGAATGACTTTCAGAGTAATAGGGGGAGGGCTCTCTAGGACACTTGGAGGTGTAGGGAGGGGACGGGGGAGGGGGGAGGGTATATGAAGAACTCCTAGGAAACTGGAGAGTGGATATGGGGGAACCATCCTGGAAGCCGATGTCATTCCTCCATGAGATACCCATTTAACGCATGAGTTAATATGGGGGAAACAGCAGCCGGGGAAACCCAAGGTGGTTATCCATGTTTTGGCTTTTCCCCTGGATAACAAAGTTTATATCCATTGATTACTAATGTTTTGATAATGTTTCCCCCTCAACTGTATCTCTATATACATCTAATTAAAAAAAAAAACCTTACAATCTACCTTAACGCCAGCTCTAACACAATATCCGTTAAAGATCTTGCAACCTACCATAACGCCAGCTCCAATACCAAATCCCAGCCTTCCTTAAAGAGCTAACACTGACAGTTTTGTTTTTTAATTTTTTTTAAGAGAAAAGGACAGAGAGAGAGAATACATTTTATTTAGCTTCTCATATGACGTTCACTGCTCTGAGACTTTGTTGTGTACGTGGTGCTGCAGACAGGCAAGTGCTCTAAGCGCTGAGCCACTGCTCCAGACCCTCCCACGGACGGTTTTTGACAACATGATATTCTCTATGTGTCTTCTGTGTTCTAAAATACAGCAAAGTGGACCTAAGGATGTGACTCATTGGTACAAGATTTGCCTGACATACACAAAGCCCTGGGTTCGTCCCACAGAACAAACCAACAACAAGAACAGCAACCCTTGCATCCAGGTGTGTGACGCAGACCTGAAATCCCAGGGGTTCAGGAGGCTGAGACAGGAGGATGACAAGGTCAAGGCCAGTGTGAGAGATTCAGTGAGGCCCTGAGCAACTGATGGAGAGCCTGTGTGAAAAGAAACAAAAAAGGGGGCTGGAGCAGTAGCTCGGGGGTTCCAGCGCTTGCCTGGCATGTGCAAGGACATGGGTTTGAACCCAGGTATCGCGGACACAGCAGCGTGTTGGAGGAACGAAAACCAGGTGAAGAACTGAAAAAATGGATCCCTACTTTCTCTCTTGCTTTAAAAATAATGAATGAATGAATAAAAAGAGCCAAGGATGTGGCTCATCAGTCTCTCTGTTGGCTTTGGTTACTTTGCTGTGTGCAGGGTGCTGGGATTTAAACCTGGGACCTGAAATGCACGCCAGGCAAGCGCTGTGAGAGCCGCAACCTCCGAGCCACCGCTCCAGCCCCTAAGGTGGTGCCATTGAAAAATGATACTTAAGGGACTGCAGTGGTGTCTGAGTGGCTGGAGCCCTTGCCTGGCATGTGTGAGGATCCAGCTTCAACCCCACCACCACGCACACAACAAAGTGTTGGAGCAATGAAAATCAAATGCAAAACCAAACGAAGTTGATTCTCTCTCTCTTTTTTTGAAGAAGGAAGGACAGATGGAGTAAGAGACAGACAGACAGACACAATTTTTATTGAGTTTTTCACATGGCCTTCGCTACTCCAACACTTAGTTGTGTAAGTGGGTGCTGGGGTTTGAACCCATGTATTTGTGGGCAAACGCCATAACCAACGAACCACTGCTCCAGACCCCCTCTCTCTCTTAAATAAACAAAATAAAATAAATATGTTACAGGAGCCTCCATTAAGGCCCAAAACAAACAAACAAACAAACAAACAAAAAACCCAGCGTAACAAAGGGCTGAGAATCAAGTTCAATGTACCTTCCTGACTTCTATGTACAAAGAAAGAAAGAGGAATGTAGGATACTGAGAGAGAAACCCTGTGATTCGGGTCACAGGGTCAGTAGAGGTCCAACGTCCGCTCCAACTCCCCAGGAAGGAAACAGCTGAGGAATCGGCAGGCCTGGCAGGGCTGTGTTCAGAGGACTGAGTCTTCATAGGGAAAAGAGCAGACTTCCCCCAGAGTGGGGGAAGGGGACAAAGCCGATGAGGCACTGAGGTTTGCCCCTTTTATATGATAACCTCTCCTGGATTGGTCACTGCTTCCCTGCTCCT
>PVKS010009335.1:0-64412 GCA_004027875.1 Aplodontia rufa
TTTGAAACCCTTAATAGAAAAAGACTGACCTCCCCAAAGAAGAGGGAATTCTGCCCTCAGACTGCCTTTGGGAATAAACTCCGCATTGGATTTTCCTCTGGTCTCCAGCCTGATGGCCTACAATGCAGATTTTAGAATTGCCAAGCCTCCAAAACTGCATGAGCCAATTTCTTAAAATAAATCTCCCTATATAGATATGTATCCTATCAGTTCTATTTCTCTGGGGCACCCTGACAAATACAGTTTCCACCACCAACCCATTTTCAATTTGATTCCCATTTCTAAGAGGACCATAGAAACCATGCACTAGACTAAGACTTGTTTTTTTCTATTTGAAACGTTCACAAAGAGTAAAAATAACTGTAATTTGGATAAATGGAAGGACTCTGTTCTCTGTGGTGGAGCACATTAGTCTCTGTGACCTAAGGCTCACCCTATTCACCCTCTGCACCAACTCAAAGGCAACAGATTCTGTAAACGACATTGTAGCAGAGGGCTCAGCAATGCATGTTCTCTGCTCTGCACTCCTCTATTGACCAGTCTTATTGACTTTGGCCAGGTCAAGAGCTTTTCATTGCTTTAGTTCCCCCATCTGTTTGTGTAATGCTGATTTCTCCGATATTCTGAACTCCTTCCATAAGCAGGTGTCCCAGAAGAGCAAGTGTGGCTATTGATCTGGTGCTACACCCACAGAAAGTCTCTGATTACCATGCCTGAACCCATTATCCTCCTTTGTCACACATTAAAAGCCTGGAGATTACCAGAAGTATTTGGTTTGGATTGTTCTTTGAAAGATACGACTGTGACCACAAATATGCACAGAACACTGTTGGAGGACCCTTGAATCACAAAGGCAAGTCCTTCCCTCTTCTGGTCACAATCTTTGATGGTAATGAAGAATGTGTTTACTCAAGTTCACAAAAGAGAACTTGGTTTGCTCGGTTTTAGCAACAGATTAAGATTTTCAAAGAAATACTGGCAATGTAGGTCTTTTTTTTTTTTTTTTAGCAAACTTTGAAGCCATGCTGAAATCTTATCAGCATGTCAAGATTTAAAAACTCCCACCTGTACATCTCTCTTCCTAGAACTCATTCGAGCAGCTGCTGCCTCCTCCTTCGTTGATTATGTGTGAACAGAAACGTAGCATACACTCAGCCCTAGGCACTGGAAACTACCGTAAGCCTCTCCTATCTCCTTATGGCCTGTCTGGTAGGCAGATTCAGAGCAAACATGGATTCCTAGGGATAGATTAGGGTGTACATTATGTGATTAAGTTGTGCTGGCTCACCTGCAATGGATTTGTACTCACTCTCTCTCAGAGCCCCCATTTTTCCAGCAGTAATCTTTCCAAAGAGAAGGCTTGCTCACTGGGCTCTTTTTAAGAGGCGTGCAAATCTCAACACTGCAACCATTTAATGCCACAAATGTGATTGTAAAGAGAGCACAACAGAATGAAAATATTGTACTTTCATCATTCATCAATAGGAGGCTTATGTGTAACATACCCCACTACAGACAGATCTGGTGTGTATGTTCATTTGTTAAGGAAACACATCAAATTACTTCACACACAGGAACCATATAAAGAAGGTCAAAAGTCAGCCCCCAAACTAAGTTACGAAGAAAAATATCCCTGCAGAGAACAATCTGCCTCTCTTTTACTCTTGGCCATCACAACTTTGTCTCTTCTAGGTAATTTCCGTTTAAACCAACTAACTAACCCTTCTTTCTATAAAAACAACTCAGCCCACATAGGATGATGACATTTTAGGATAGCAATAGAGTGTGATACTGTATGTTTACTTCAAAGCCTTCTCTGGGCTGAGCAGGATCCCTCCTAACTCTCAAACCACATTCAACTCAAACATCAGATGGGCATCCTCTACAGTCCACTGACCGCTGGCAGAGTGTCCACAACCAACACACTAAAACTCCTGAATGGGATCCAGAGAGAGCAGCCCGCAGGGCTGGGGGACAATGAGCTCAAGTCATACCTCTGATCTAACTTGATGTTTACATACATTTGCAAAAGTAAGAGCTCTGAGCAAGCACAGCCTGGAATTTACTTCCTGGCCTACATGGCAATTCTTCTCTTCCACTCTCTTGGAAAGCTGGAGCAAAAACCTTTTTAACAAATAACACCCAAGAAGAACTTACCACAGAAGTGTGATTTTTCTCGGCTCACTGTCACAATTATTTAGTGTGTAGAGCACTATATGTCTTTTAATTTCCTATAATCCCTACCCATACTGTAATGTGGAATTCCATTTATTCTATTTTAATAGGGATGAAGTCATCCAGGATGGAAACTATGACCTGATTGAAAGTACTGAAATGCTGCTATGTCTCAGACTGAGCTCTGGCACATGCAAAAGTATAAATTAAACTCTTCTGCAGACATTTGATCTCTTGCTATGAAAAGGGATATTGTGTTTCCTCTGTTTAACAGTATTCTCTGTCCACTGTGAAAAGAAGCCTGTTTGCTTAAAAAAGTGTGGCATATTTTTTCCACTGTGAGTGGCATTGCAAATGAAATCACAGCATGCACCAAATATACTTCCAATAGTCTATATGAATTGTACATATATCAAGAGAAGCCAATGTTGAAATTGCGGTCACTTAATATGAGATGAATAATTTAATAATATGATGACTGATCACAACCACATCTCTGGATGCTAAGACTGGCAGCTTTTGTCAAGTGCCCACCTGCAGACTGCACTGTGCAAAGCAAGTTAAACAGAAACAGTTGGGCCTTCTAATTCCAGTCGCTCTTGCTGCACACCAGAGGCTGCCCACACACCAAGTTAGGATATCACCGTGACTGGGGGGACGTTATTCTAAAAGTGCATGCATGCACACTTTATCAGTTGAGCAGAAACATTCTCTTTCATTTCCATCCACAGATCCCTTGTGCCCTATTAAAATCACAATAATTCCTAGTGAAAGAACATAGACTAAAAATTCCATGATAGCATACTATGAAAACATCCTACAGTAAACCTTTCATTAGTATCTAGCATGTGGCAGGCACTGTGTTGACTAACTACCATCTTTGAGGAAAAATTCTAGCAAAAGCTTTCAAACTCGGTTCTGCCCATTCTATGGAGGTATTTCAGCCATTACTTTGCTTTTCTTATAACAGCTCCTTGTTTTCCCGAAGCCTTAAACTCTCCTGTCATATCTCCTGGGAGGCTGGTGAATTAGGAAGGTGCTGATTTTAGCTGGTTTGTGCTGGCTGATCAGAGTCTGGAAGACCTATGAACAACCGTACTGCCCCCCACCACCTCTAACACCCCTCTCCCAGTCTCTGCTGAAAACACAGCTACTCCTAACTTGTTTCTTTATTGGGGTTTGGAAAAACCATGCTCAGTTTCTATAAAAGTAGTTTGAAAATCATTGGTGGAAAACATGTTTTTGTGCTTTACATGAGTTTCATTTTTTAGTGGCTTCTATGGAGAGATGGCATAGGTGAAGAAGTTACAAGGCAGGTGCTATAGACCCAAACTATGACTTTTATTGTCATAAACACCAATCAACTGTATTTGAAAGAAATAAAGGATTTATTTTTCTTAACTAGAACAGCAATAACAAATTTATTTCACTTTGTAATGAGAGGAAAATATTGTAGTCTGGCCCACAGTTTTTTCTACCTCAACCTAATTGGCAATATTTACTTTAATAAAATAATCTGGAGACCCATTAAAAAATTTGGCAAGTTACTTTTTATATTGCTGTCATTCCTTCTACTAAAGTGGTTTGAAAAATTAAACAACAAGTAACCCCAACTATGTCCTCGTTATCTTGATGCTCTGTAAGTCTTCTATTATAGTGTTCCATTTAATGCTCAATAATATGTGGTAAGTTGAATGAAGAATGTTATTTGACTCAATTTACTTAAACATTTCTGCAATGTTTCCCAAAGTTCCATGAAGATCGAGAACACCTGGAACATTTGGCAAAAACAGATTCCTTAGCCTCAAATAGACCCATGGAACCAGAATTTATAGGAGATAGCCTGGCAATCCATACAACTGTCAGGCACTCGTGATAATTCTCATCTTCTTATCTTCACAGAGGTGATAAAACAAAGGGACAGATCTAAATGGAGTTCAGACTTTAATACACTAATTTCCCATTCTACCTTGTATACATAGTTTGTAACCAGGAGTTAAATAGTTTACTCATCCCGACTGTGAAACCATAAGAGCATTTGCTTCATCCAAATATCCATCCCCCTCTTAATGCACTTTAATAGAGAGATAACGGTCAGAATATGGCAGTTGAGATGGGTGAGGTCAGGGTGTGTTTGTCTAGTCTTAAAAAACTTCCATTGCAGACTGGAGCGGTGGCTCTGTGGTTACGGTGCTTGACTGGTATGTGCAAATACGTGGGTTCAAACCCCAGCATCACCTACACAACAAAGTGTCAGAGCAACAAAAGTCACAATGAAAAACTAAATAAAAATTGCTTCTCTCTCTCTCACTGTCCCTCTTTCAAGAAAAAAAAATCTTCCATTGCATAATTTTCTGTTGTACACATTATCCTGAGGGATGCTCCTGAGTTTCCCTTAAACTTCCAATGCTACTTACCGTACTCCAGACACCAAGGAGCTGGAGTTATCACATGCTTTTTGAAAATCCTTTCAAAATATATGATTGGTGTGTGTCTTTGTGGGTGACAAAGGACTTTTCTTAACAAATGATGTATTTGCTTTCCAAGAAAAGTGAAATATTGAGTGGCTGTCTGAGGAATTCAAGCAGTATAGACAATAAAGTGAGCAAAGTTAAGAAAATGTGTATTACCAGTGTGTTGAGATGTGCTTTGGGATCCTGAATGCACAACTGACCAGTAGGTCACTTTGGAGTTTGGCTTGTGCAGCTTTATCTGCCTTTCCATCCCTCAAAATTCTTCAAATGCTCAGAATCTCCTACAGGATCAAGTCGAAACTAGTTAGTTAGCATGGTGCAAGAGCAGATTCAGGGAACCAGCTATCTCCTTTCTCCCCATCTTCTTTCAGTCCTAACCCATACTCAGTAATTCAGCATCAGGAGCCCTGTGTTGGGAAACCATTGCTAGTGTCATCACTCTCCTCCAAATTCCTATGCCCGCTCTCATCTTTAGGACCCAGTTTAGTGATAATCAAAAGGCTCTCCCTCTTCTGGCCTCATGGTCATTGAAATTAACAATGCCAATATCATCCAAGCTCTGAAACACAAACTACAGAATTAAGGAGTAGAGCAGGTGGAGGGCTTTTGGCATTTACGCCCTCCCTCCGCCATGCCCAGTATAGAGACTGACCTACAGAAGGTTCTCAAAAAGATCATTATGGACCGAAAAAATGTGAGTCAATTCTGAGAGTGTTTGTGAGTAGTTAAAATGATGAGACCAGATTATGCCTGCCAACATTGCTTTTCAGTTGTCTGATGTCCTTCAAAAATGACCGCTTTTTTTTTTGTTGTTGTTATAGCCTTGGAAAGAAGGCTATAGTACAAAAAAAAAAAAAAGACTCCATTTATTTTTGATGGAATATATTTGTTTGGTATGCAATGCAGTTCTTTTTGTGCCTGTTCCGTGTTCATTTAAAAAATTAGTTGCACCTTTTCCTTTTAGAGGTGCTTAGTAACCATGTTGTTTCAGATACAAAGGCCTATAGAGCAATGCCCACTGCCATGTGAATGGGGCCTTTGTTCTCAGTGCTGTTTTGGTAGGAAATGGTTGCTATTTAGGTCTCCAAGAGGGAATATAAACTATGCTCACCTAATCAAACAGACCAGTAAATACAGCAGTTAATCTGACAACTTCAAATTCCTGAGTTGCATTCTGAGAAACAATTTAACACCAACAATCATTTAAAGCCTATGTAAATCATAAGCCTTTGGTTACTAAGGGGTTTATTGTCTTTTATTTCATTTCATTAATTACTGCAAATGCCTGGTTCTAAATTATATTTCAGCCTGGAGATTTCTTGGTGGTGGAAAAGCAATCGGAAAATACAGCATTTAAAGCTCAAAAATAAAACACGTTACCCAGATGTCAAAGAAAGGAGGGAAAGCGTGCGGGTGACTCCATGAAGGCAAAAGGCGATGCTGCGGGATTGGCATGCTATGGAGAGGGATTGATCCAGAGGATGAGCAGACCCAAGGGGAAGGCCACCCTGTCCTTTCTTCTTACCTCTTCAGATCCTCACTTCAAACTAATCTGCCCCGTGTGGCTGTGGAACAGAAAGCAGGACCTGTTTGCTCAAGTCATTAGCAGTTTTACAATCCATCTGCCCAGTCACCTTGAGAGTCCAGTCACCAGTTGAGGAACAAGAGCACTGAAACAATAAATGTGTGTGTGGAGGGGAGGATCCGCCCAGTTCTGAAAGGCACTAAATAGTGAAACTTTAACTCAGCAAAAATACACGCTTTTTTAGGTGATAGATAGATCACCTGTTCACTAATCATTGCAATAGCCTCTGACAACTTTGTCTTGGAAATATTCCAGGGAGTGGGCTCCACTATGCACAGCCTGTATTAAAAGCACTATCTGAACAATTCCTTTTCTTCTGAAGAAAAAAAAAAATCTAGTGTTTCTGGTTTTTAAAGGAGCCATTGTCACTTCTGGTTGCATGCTTATTTCACCATATGCCCGAACAGTTGAGGGCATTTTGCCTATAAAGAGTGATTACAGAGCACTGAGGCAATTTGAATAGTTTAATCAATGCCAGTTAAAGCATGAATAAATAAACTTTTATGGCATCAGGGTCCCTAACCCTCATGGAAATTATTGTTAATTTATTGAATCAATAATCTTAAAACAATAAATTATGATGCCCTTTGTTTTACTAAGCCCTTCTCACAGTATGTTAAAAAGCAAGGGCTTTATAAATATTACAAAAGACTGGGAGGACGTTTTCTAAATCAAGTCTTTGTATGTGGTCCGTTATGCAACAGATTAGACTATAAAAGTTGAAAGTGTGTGTGTGCAGAGGAGTGGTGAACTTGAACATGAGTAGACACTAAAATAATAATAATAAAAATAATAAAATAACAACAACAACAATAATCCCTTTACAAGCTAAAGTGACTGAGCAAGGAATTTGGATTCTTTTTCTCATTAACCCTGTCACTGTTTATGGTAATTTGATTTAACTCTTCAGTTGTTTGAAAATTATTACTTATCAGGAGTATATTTATTACAAATCAGGAATATTATTTTTAGCAGATACAGGCTGGATGCTCACCGGCTAGAAGAAATTGTTCTCAGTACTTGTCTCCTAGCCACAGTCCCATTTTTAATCTGCTCTCCACTAAAACCCTTAGGGAAATCCAAACTTGCAGGCTCATTTTGAATTTTGAAACTTCTGCTATCCTAACTTCGCAAGGACAAGATAAAATGGTGAAAACAGTGTCTGGCCCCATGGTTGACTCTAAACAAGATACAATTTTCCCTCTCTGGGGCCATCTCAGTTCTGCTACTCCATCCCACACACGAGTTTAACAGGTCATGAGAATTGTATCCTTGAAATCTTTATTAGTTTTCTCATTATGTTTTTACCTTTCATAGCTATCAAAGTATCTTTTGGGTACCTATTCATCCTGTTACAAAATTGTACCCAAATGCAAACTCTCTTGCTTTAAAAAATAAAATATAATGGGGAAAAGTGCACATTTGGGGTAATATCTGCAGATGAGACATTATTGTAGGAACGCTGTCCCAGAAGCACCTAATATCCAAAGCTTTCTGTATAGATTAAGGTCCTCTAATGGCTCTACAGCTACTATACACAATTATCTGCTCACTAACAGCATCCCTTAAAACAGACGTAAGGGATCTTTGAAGCCAAGCTCTGCATACCTTAATTACGGAACCAATTTGGGACACTATTTGTTCCAACATTTTTTAAAGGCCTTCCCTGGATTATAAGAACACATCTAATTCAGGATTATTTTTTTTGTGCTTAGAGACTGCAGATTTGAAGTGCAGGCCTTTGGAATGGCCCCCCAGAGTGCCGGTATTTGCCACCATATTCTGCTTGGGGGTTTATGGTTTTTGTTACACACTGACCTAAACCAGAGATATTATTCCCTGGAGCTAAACTTGTGTCAGAAGTGTGCCCTCTTTGAGATCCAACACTAACGAAGGACTGTAATATTTAGCACCTAGAGGCAGCCAGGAAACTGGAAGCCAACAATGCATGGAATTCCCATCAATCATTGGTACAGTGCTTTGAGGAACTGCCGCTGATTTCAGTACAGTCATCCTGGGACTCTGAGGAGTTCAAGAGACATTCCTGGACCAAAGGACAGAAGGGAGACCCAACCTATACCGAGCACCTACCACAAGTTGTAAGTGGTGGTAAACTAACCAAATCCTCCTACAGCCGAGTCCTGGGCAGAGGCCTTCAGTCTGATCCTTTAGAAGAGAAGGACACAGCCAGGGAGAACTCTTGTCAGTCCTTGGCTCTGGCTAAGGATTCTCTCTGGGTCCTAGAATTGTTTTCCCCTCTGCTTATTCCTGAAGCAATTCTCAAGCCCCTGGAATCTTGTTACAGGATAAGGAAGAGCCGTATCCACAAGTCTTCATTACATTCAATTCCCTGGTGGGACTAATCGGAATTTCAGACAGTCAATGGGGACCAGCTATAGTAAACGTAGAAAGATAGCTGTCCTTACAGATTGGCTCCTATACACCAAACACTGCCACAGGAGACTTGCACACGATTTCACTTAGTTTGGACAACAACCCTTTGGGCTGAGCAGGCAATCTCCATTTCTGGAATGAAGAATGGTGATTCCAGACTGGTTAAGGGACTTGCCAAAGGTAACAAGATGGCAGAGCCAGAAAGTGGCAGATGTCACAACTAGGTCTTCCTGCTCCAAAGGTCATCCTTAGGTCAGTAGGTCACAAATACAAAATAGTTATTTTAATGTCAGGTCAGTCTATGTATCTTCTGGGCATTAGGAACTTAACACTTTTACTCATAGAAATTAATC
Organism: Aplodontia rufa; assembly: GCA_004027875.1. Classification (NCBI taxonomy): domain Eukaryota; kingdom Metazoa; phylum Chordata; class Mammalia; order Rodentia; family Aplodontiidae; genus Aplodontia; species Aplodontia rufa. The sequence continues at coordinate 8,982 of PVKS010009335.1, forward strand.
CATACCTCGTTCTCATGGATATAATGCACTCTGAAATTCTCATAAAGAATGAATCAATGTTCATTACTTAGGTATGAGATTCATACATTTCAGTGAATTCATTCATAAATAGAAAGGTTCAGTATTGATTTAACGTTAGTGGGTCTGTGAATATTAAAGCTAATTGTACTAATTGTGTTCTTCCAACATTAGTCCTTTAATGTTCATACTTTTCTTCTTAATGCTCCACAGAATGAATTTTCTTCCCATGTTAAGTAAGAGACTCAAGCAGCTTCAAAAAATGAGAAGGGATGTTTTTATATGAATCTATATATGCAAAAACTGAGACAGGAATCTTTAGGGGGAAATCCAAGAATAACCATGCGCTGGGCTTCACAGAAATGAAAGCACAGTTTAAAAACAAGAAGGACCCAAGTGCCAGAAATTGAGTTATTCTGTCACTTCATGTTGCAGAAACTAGCACTGTGTGCTCAGATTTCCATTTCAGGACTGAAGTTCTCATCCCCGCTACCCCATCCTGTGAGTTTTAGCTGCTGATACCTGATAATTTAGACCCTCTCCATGAATCACTTGGCCTAAGTGAGCTGCCTTCCTGGAAGCAGCTAACATACAAGGGCTGGCCTCTTCCCCTTGCCTCACTTACACATTATTATTAACAGGCCACCCCACTAGAGAATGCCATTAGATTGGATGAGGCTCTGATGCATTGGAGTTCAGTCTCTACCTGTGCCTAATCCTGCTTCTCCTTGTCCTTGTGACTGATTTCTTAGAGAGCTGCCCTGCAAACCCATCTCCATTTCTCAGTCTATTTCAGAGAAACTGACCTAATAAGGTACCTCCAGAGGTATTAAGCCTTGCTATAAAGGTACTTGGCCTTTCTCTGTCCTTATGTCACCCATTTTTGTCATTACCAAACAAATTTCCACACTTGACCAAATGCCTTATTTTTATTGTCTCATAGCTTATAGGTTTGAAATCTGCATTCCAGGGGCATCACTAGGAGACATATGGAGGGGCATAAATGGTTGAAGGTAGGGTTAATTTAGTAAATTTATTTAGATAGATCCATTCCTGCATTAATCTTCCAGGAGCTAGGTATTGGTATGTTGTTATTATTTCAGTACTAAAGGACAAACCAAGCCCAGGTTTGCCCCAAATACACTGTTGGTATGTTATTCAGAAAGAAACAGAAGTATACCTAGTAGGAATAGTCTATCCCGACAAGCCTCTCCCTGGGATCAAGATATTCCCTCATGCCTCACCCAGTTACTGACTGATAGTCAGACAGTGAAGAATTTTGATTGGCTCTGGACAGAGTTACCATAAGCTCCTATGTCACACCTGTGGCCATAAATGCCACCAAGTTGTGTTGCACCCTGAGCAAGCAGCCCAACCAAGACAAGTACAACACTAAGTTAGGACCATGGTCCATGCTTCTATGGGAGGCCTATTGCTGAGAGGACTCATGGCCCGCGACAACTGCAATGAGGCACAGGCAATGCTAGCTGGAATATAAGTCCTGTAGACTGGGGTTGCATGCCCTACCCTGGCACGTGAGCTATTCTCACAGCTCTATCCACAGGCAGGCCTGGGGATGGGGGCAGTTAAGATCCACCCAGTATTAGGTTCCACTGGTCCAGCACTAAGTATGATACCCTGTGTTTCTACACACACTGCCTAAATTTGGGGCAGTATAGCGAAAGCAGTCCATTGGTCACCTAGGCTGACACTAAGTTGGTCATGCCTGAGTCTTACAGCCACAAGGACCTGAACAGTCTGAGAGGTGCACCAAGGCCTACACCTCTTTTGGCAGTACTAGGAGTTGGAACACAGTTGTGGAGACAGCTCTTGATACAGTCAAAATATGGGTCTATCCCACCAGGACACAGTTTCTGCCTGATGCCAGAGCTAGCAGCAAGGCTCCATAAGTTCTGGCCTGCTTATGGGGTCTTCAGATTCTTCTAGGTGCTGAGTCTCCCTGACACTGGGCTCCCAGACAAAGCCCTGTGGTAACTTTCATGTCCTGTTCCCCAGCAGGTGGAGTCCTGTTCCCTGCTTTGATGGCCAAGATTGGAGGAGAGGTAGTGGTGGCAGTCAGTTAGTCTATCACAGTCCCGGCAGTTCAATTTTCTGATTCTGGACTAGTGAAAGGGGTCGTGGGGTTTGATCAGCACTGGGTTTCCCTGTGGCAGGCCTGGTATTAGGCTTCAAGTATGATGGCTGTATTTAATTCTCCCTCCTCCCAGGGGGAAGTGTCCTCTGGGAGCAGGGCTTCTTAGAGTTGCAGGGAGAGGGAGTGATGACAAGGGCAACTCCTAACCTTCCTGCCTTCTTCAAAACTCTTTCCTTTTGTTAATACTAAACGCAGGCACTATGGTCTCTCACCTGATTTCTTTACTCCTAAGAAGGTAGTTTGGTACACAAATAGAACCAAACTAGTTTGGTTCACCGTGGTGTGTCTGTGAGGAATGATGGCTGGAGGCTCTCACTCAGCCTCCATCTTGCCCTGCCTCTCCTCTCTCACCTTGCAAAGGAACTACCCACTCCCACATTCTTGTCCTAGGCTCTGCTTTTGGGTTTAGGTGGAGCCATTTGGCTAAAATAATGGACTTGGGCTGTATTTATAGAAGCAAGCAATTTATAGAAGACTAATGAAATCCAATTGTTTGTTTGAAGATCCTGAAAATACCAATAGATACATAATAGACTTGAAAACAGTTCTCAAGAATTAAGAATAAAGATATAGCAAGAAATTTCTCTTGTTGTAGCTACTTGGCCCATGGTTCTAAGCTCTAATATGTTTTCTCTGATTAAGGATCTTGAGTGGGGAAAAAAAGAAATTCTAATCTTAACCAACTTTCCCCACTCACATGACCAAGCAGAAGTTGACTGTCACTGAATGCCACAGCCAAGTTCTAAAGCCTGCGTGTCCACCGGTGGGGCTTGGAGAGCATTCATTTAGTTCTCGTGGTTGTCTTGCTGACTCCAAGTGCAAGGGGAACCACATTACCAGGAGAGTCTGACCAGAAGAGCCTTCCGGTAAAAGACGCTGGAAGACAGATTTCTCCTGGGGAAGGATGAGTTTATGCATACACAGGGTTTACACACTCTGGCTGCTATGTCAAGGAAAGAGTGAAGAAGGGAAGTGAAGGAAAGAAAATTAGTGTTTCTTTTTAACTTTTCTTTCTTTTTTTTGGGGGGGGGGGTTGTACCAGGGATTGAACCCAGGGGCACTTAACCACTAAGGAACACGTCCCCAGCCTTATTTTTTTATTTTGAGACAGAGTTTCGCTAGGTTGCTTAGGGCCTTGCCAAGTCACTGAGGCTGGCTTTCAACTTGTGGTCCTCCTGCCTTAGCCTCCTAAGTCACTGAGATTACAGGTGTGCACCACCATGCCCAGCTAGCTTTTTTTTTTAATTGACAGATTCGATCATATGTATTTACCATGGAAACATGATGGTTTGAAGTACATGTACACTGTGGGATGACTAAGTACAGCTAATTACCATATGCATTACTACACAGAGATATCATTTGTGCAGTAAGAATGCTTGATACCCACTGTCTTAGCAATTTCAAGAATGGAACAAATTACTAACTTTCATCACCATGTTGTATAACAGATCTCTTGAATATTTTCCTCCTATCTGTGATGACTTTGAATTCATTCATGTGATAGGATTTCAGTTTATGCCTATTTCCCCAGGATGAACTCTGTCAGATTACCTGATTTGTCATCTTTAATTAATCTTATAATCTGCATCGCATAAATTATGGTCTTTTCTAAGTTTTGTAAATCAGACATAAGCTCCGGCTTTGGCATGAAGATCTAGGTTGCTTCTGACCTCCTGAAATTCAAAAAAAGCTGCACTGTTTATAGAAGACTTCCATCCTATCCTCATCTTCGTTGGCTTGGATTTTGTTTTGTTTGGAGAGGAGTGACAAATAAACAAACCCTCTATCAAAAGCAACAAGGAAGTAACAGTTTACAATGTATTCTCTTTTAAAATTCTATCCTCATCCCTTTATTCCTTATATGGCCAGCAGTGCATCCCCCCAACCCTTGCATGCTCTGAACATGGAGGACCTAGTAGTGAAATCAGTTCAATCCTCTGTGGCTGAGGTCAGGAACAAAGTAATGAGCCTGTTTATGAGGGTACTGTGTGTGCTCTGTGCGTCTGTTGGAAGTTAGTGCTAGATTGTCGTGCCCCTCCTCTGGACCCAAATACTGCCCTTCGGTGACTTTTTTAAAAGGTTCCACTGTTCTACTGGTACTCTTCCACCAGTGTCCTCCAGCATGCTATGATTTCTTAAGGTGTCCCAGCAGCGACTCTTCTCAAACCTGGAGGAAAGAACAGAAGTGGTGATGTGGTAAACTCCACCAAATCACTCCTGTTCTAAATCCATTGGGATTTTTTTAAATGATATGTTTAATTGATAATATAAAAACATTAAAAATGTACATGTTAAAGGGGTACATGTTTCAAAATATGTATATATTGTGCAACATTTAAATCCACTTAAACATGTCTGTTTCCTCAAGTACTTGCCATTTCTTTTTGATAAAAACTTTCACAATCCTTTCCTCTAGCTCTTTGAAATATACAGGACATTATTTCTCCCTGCAGTTACCCCACTGTGAAATGGCACACCAGAGCTTCTTACTCCTGTCTAATTGTAACTTAGTAACCATTGATCACCCTTCCCCATCTCTGGCTCCCCTACGCTCCCCGATCTCTGGTAACCACTATTCTACCCTCAATTTCTATGAGATCAACATTTTTGGATTCCACATATCAGTGAGATCAGGCGGTTCTTGTCTCCCTCTGCCTGCCTTATTTCACTTAATGGTCTCTATTTCAATCCATGGTGTTGGAAGTGACAGAATTTCATTCTTTTTATGCCTGAATATTGTTCCACTGCATATATACACCACATTTTCTTTATCCACCCATCAGATGCAGAGCTTATTCCCATTTCTTTATTAGTTCGACTCTATCACCAGAAATCACGTGTTCTTGGCATCAACCACAACTGATGGTTCTAGGAAGAATTTTATGAATAGTTTTCACTTTATGTTTCCTTCTTTAAAATAAAAGATAAGAGGGTCTGGAGCAGTGGCTCAGTGGTTATGTGCTTGCCTGGCATGTGCAAGGACACGGGTTCACATCCACACATCACGTACACGATGGAGTGTTGGAGCAATGAAGGCCACATGGAAAACTAAATAAAAAAGTAAAAAATTTGACTCTCTCTATCTTACTGTCCCTAACTCTTTTCTAAAAATAAAATAAAATAAAGGGTAAGAGCCAAATGTGGTGGTGTACACCTGATAATATGAGTGACTTGGGAAGCTGAGGCAGCAAGATCACAAATTTGAGACCAGTCTCAGCAACATAGTGAGGCCCTAAACAACTTAGTGAGACCCTATCTTAAAACAAAACAAAATAAAATGAAAAAAGGGCAGGGGATGTAGCTCAGTGGTAAAGAATTCCTGGGTTCAACACCCAGTACCACTCCCCAAAATAGAATAAGATACAAGTAACAGATCAAATTTATAATTTAAAACCAAGGATAAGAGTTCAAAATTGCAATGTTTGTGCAGGAATATGTCTTTCATATTGATAGACACAGGAACATTAGCAGTTTTCCTTGTGAGTGAGAGCAGTTTGAAGGTAAGCGTGCTTGTCATTTTGTTTCTGGAATTTTTCACTGCCTGTTGGTGGCCAAGTTTCTTGCAAACCCACCTGATATGAATTGGGCTGCAGTTTGTACCTTTCACATATCACCCTTTACTAAAGACAAAACAGAGTTTTCTGAGCCCGTCCATCAAAGGAGCCATGAGGGTATGCAGTCCCAGGGCTCAGTCGCAGATGGTGTGGTTTACATTTAACATAGAATTCAATAGAAAGTGTATTCTAAAGTAACTCATTCGTTGATTCATTGCTGAAAGGTTTACTCACTATGTATTATGTAGTCACTATGTAAGCCCTGTGAATTAAAAAAAAAAAAAAAACAAGATAACTTACTTTTTAAGAACTTGAGAGGAAGGTAAACAGGAGAGAGCTAGGGCTGCTGTGGTGTGAGCAGAAAGCTAGAAACATGGATGAGGGATGAAGAGGCAGCTGCTGTTTACAGTTCTATGAGAAAATGAATCTGATATTCATTACTTCAAAGCCACATACCCTTCCTTGGATATATCTTCTCAATAAATGAATCAATAAGATTTTCTACCTTTTTAGACTCTGATCCCTGGTATTCAGAAGTAAAGGAAAATGATAGATTTTTGCTCACATGGCCCCTCAATGGGCCATGATCATGGTCACAGTCAACTCCAAAGCATAACTCATCGTTTTTATCTCTGCTGCTGCACACAAGACTCTGAATGCTCACGTGGGGAAGCCAACAGATGATGGAAATGTCCTCCTGACAGAAATGTAGGAAAGATCAACTTTCTATTACTTTAGATCTATTCTACTTTTTTTTTTTTTAAGTTCTAGGAAGGACGGATTATAGTCTCCTTGAAAGGCCTCATTATGCAGAAAGACAGCATTTGAGAAAGACTAGAAAAGAGGAAGGAAGGAAATAAGGATGGAAGGAAGGGAGGTAGGGAGGAAAAACGGATGTAAGAAAAGGAGGCAGGTAAAATAGAGACTGTATTTGGAATAAGAAATTTTTACTTTCTGCTACAAAAATAATCACAAATCACATCACATCAATTAACAAAGGAAGTTAAGAGATGCTAGGGGAGGGGAAGCTAGCCCACAGTCCTTCCATCAATCTGCTCTATCACTTTATAGTCATCTATTACTAAACATACTGTGTCAACTCTCACCTTGCCTGCCTGCCTACCTATTAGCAAAAGCTGCAGGTTAATTTTTTTGTGACCAATTCTGGTGTGTGAAGCATGCTAGCCTCACTCAAAAATAACTGGATCTGTGGAGGCCAAGACCTAATGACCTGAAATGGTGGAAGTCACCATACATATCACATGAAATCTCAGGGAAAAGAAAGAGGATAAAGGCCATCTCTTAGGAGAGTCGCCCACCATATCTTGGGCTCAGACTCTGAGTACACCTGCTTTCTTAGACGTTCTTTTAAGTCATATCACTTCTTTGCTGTAATCAGGCAAAAAAAAAAAGGAAAGGGCAATGACATGCTCTAAGAAGGGAGGCAGGAACAGAATTAAAACAGGAGACAGGACTCCTTTCTTAATATTTCTTGAATGATTCTTAAGATATGCAATTTGCTACACCTCTCATGTTTGTCACAATGATGATTAATAGAATTATTAAGCACATCAAATAAGATTTTTCTCCTGGAGGGAAATCACAGAAGAGACCTGTAAGAAAACTACTTTGGAAACTTACTTGGAATTGGAAGCATACATTACTGCTGTGCAGAGCTATAAAATCTAAAATGGTAACAATTTTCAGTATATCTTCATGATGATATTTTATTATGTTTTCTCTAATTAGAATAATAATGATATTCAATCATTTATTTAATAGATGTTTATTGAGGACCCACTATGTGCAAGGCATTGGTCAAAGCTCTAGTGGCAAAATGCTGAACAAATCAAAGACTTTTCCCTTCTAAATGGAGCCTACATTTCAGAACAAGAAGACAGACATGACAATATATAAGGAACCAAAAAAATTATGAAAAATTTCACAAATTTAAAAGCACTAAAAAGATAATGAAATGTAGTAATGGGATAGAGAAAGACTGAGTTAGGAGCTGGGCATGGTGGCACACGCCTATAATCCCAGCAATTTGGGAGGGTGAGGCAGGAGGACAGCAATTTCAAAGCCAGCCTCAGCAACTTAGCAAGACCCTATCTCTAAATATATAAATAGGACTGGGGATTTGGCTCAGAGGTTAAGTGCCACTGGGTTCAATCCCCAATAACAAAAAAATAAAGAGAGAGAGAGAATGACTGAGTCAGTGTTAGGAATGGGGGCCACTTCAACACTTCAACAGGCCAAACAAGACCTGAGACCTCTCTCAGTTGAGACAAGGAAAATAAGAACAAAGAAGTGAAAGAACTAGGGGAAGAGCATCTCAGACAGGGAGAACAAGTAGAACAGGGACTTGACCAGTTAATGACCTTGACTATTAGAGTCTGCTTTCTATAGCTCTTTTTTAGTGTGTTTGTTTTCTGGAGCACCCTTTGTATAGAAGTAATTCCCCCTCTTCCATGCATTTCCAAGATCCCAATGGATTCCTGAAATTACAGGAAGATAACGAAATTCAGTAACAGGGTAGAGAATGAGTGCGTCCAGAGCAGGGCCTGTTGCTGGCGCATACCTATAATCCCAGCCATTTGGGAAGCTGAGGCAAGATAGTTTTCCTTTCCATACATAGGTGTGATATAAATTAGGTTCCGTAAGAGAGTACTGGTAACAATAACTTAGCACAGAGTTTAGCAATCCTAGCATGTGATTTCTTTCATTATTATTCTAGAACTTACTTAGAGGAAGTACTTTACAACTTTTCTTTGGTGTATCCAAAATGCCAATATCATCGCTCTTCCACTTTGTGGCTATTATTAAGTAAAATAAAGGTTACTTGAACACAAGCACTGTGACACGGCATCAGCCAATCAAACACACACAGCTCCAGTGGGCAGAGGGCATCACAGTGTGGAGACAGGGGGCAAAGGATAACTTGTGTCCCAGGAAGGGTCAAGTGGGACTGTGTGAGATTCATCGCACTACCTAGAAAACAAACAATTTAATACTTAAGAATTGTTTATTTCTAAACTTTTCCATTTAGTATTTTCAGAGAGTGGTTGACCATGGAAAACTGAAACTACAGAAATTGAAACCACAGATAAGGAGGGGAGGATGGCTGAACATTGTTTCTTTTGATCCTCAAAACAAACTTGAAATAAGGGCAATACAGGTAACATGATTCTCACTTCACAAAGGATACATCACACACCCAGTGGAAGACTAGAGAGGGTCTACTGACGCCTGTTTTCTGATATGTTTCTCTGTTTCACTGATATATAAAGAAATATAAATCATCTGAATGGATGATTTAATGCCATGATTAGTACCACTTTTTTTTTCTTCTTTTGGTGTAGCATAGCAGATAAAGCTTAAACTCTGAGTCCAAAAGACCTTTTAAATTCCTGTCCTGTCTCATGTACCATGTTCCTTCTAGTTACTGTAGACTGATTGTCCATTCTCCTATTAAATCCAAACCATCCACTTGGACCTTGACCTCTTCTAGCTCTTACAAGGATGTAAAAGCAGAAATTCTCCCCTCTCTCCTAATCATTATTTTTCCGTTTCTACCACATCATCCCATCCGCCTATTAATATGTTAATATTTTCCTCATCTAAAATAATATCTTCAGGGCTTGAGCAGTGGCTCAGCGGTAAAGCATTTGCCTGGCAAGTGCTAGGACACAGGTTCGAACCTCAGCACCAAAAACACACTTGTCAGAAAAACAAAAAACAGATGAAAAAATGAATAAAATTGATTCTCTATAAAAAATAAAATAATATGTTTGTTCCTGGCCTCATATCTCCTGTGATTAGAATGCCATTTATTTGCTCTTCTCTCTGTCAATACTCCCTGAAAGAGTTTTACATCTAATGTCACCAACTCTTTCCTTCCTCTTCTTCACATTTCCAACTAATCTGGATGAAAACCTTAGAGTTATGCTGAACTCTCTCTACACAGCCTTTATCTAATCTGGCAGGAAATCCTATTGGCTCTACCTTCAAAATTATCCAGAATCCAAACACTTCTTACCATCTCTGCATCCACCACGCTGGTCCAAGCTACCATCCTCTCTCATCTGGATTGCTAGATGGCCTCCTATTGTGCCTATCTGCTGGTTCTATTTATGCTCCATACAGCAGCCAGAGGATCCTTTTCAAAAACAGGCTAGATCATAGCTCTCTGGTCAAAACAGCCTTGTGGCTCTCTTTTCCTGAAAAGCAAAGTCCTTACAATGTCCTGTGATGCCCACATGATCTAGCACCTTCCATCATTTTATCCTGTTTCCTAATCCCACACCTTTCCTCTTGCTCACAAGCTTTAACCTCAAGGACTTCTGTCCCCTGACTCCTCTGCTAGAATGTGAGCCCCACAAAAGCAGGGATCCTTTTCTATTTGGTTCATGTGAGTATCCCAAGTAGCTGGAACAGTGCCTGGCCCATAGGAGGCATTGAAAATAGTTTTTGAATAAATAGAGCATGCCAGCCTAACATAAAGTTAGTGCAGATTTGCCTGCTTTTTACTTAAACAAATTAGTGTATAAAATTCTACCAGATCACATCCCAATCCTAATTACTGGAAACAGTTCTCCCTTAAATAAATAAAAACACAAGGTGTAGCACTCCAAATCAGTGTGTTGCAGATGTAGCCACTTGTTACAAAACTGTGCTCGCCTGGCTGCTACTCCAGAGGAAGGATCCAGCATCCACATGGAGGGCAACCATGCTTACTTATCATTCAGATTATCTGCTAACCGCAGTTTAAGGGCCTAGAAATAGTTGGGAAATAACAACCTTAAAGTAAGCAACTTGCTTCTTTCCAAACAGAATCAAATTTCTTTTTGGATCAATGAATGCTGCCATGAGATTATATAAGAACTTTTAACTCTGGATAAAAGAGAAAATTATTATTTATGAAATAAGCATAAATATTTCCTTTTTAAATGCTATGTGACTTAGTAATTGGATCAGAGCTTTCTCTGGATTAACCAAAAATCTTTCCATACATATCAGAAGTGTGGATGGAAACTAGGGTGCCCATATGAGGCATGACAGAGGGAGGAAGAAAAAAAAACGTGGCTTAGGGAAAAAATGAAGAAGGTAAAATATTTATAGAACAAATTACATTCCTGACTTTTATTTGAAAAAAAATTGTACTGAAGAATCATAACTTCCTTAAATTCTAAACTGTTATGGCTATTTCATGAGGGTGGTTGGTTTTCTTAATATTTTTGAACTGAGTTTGAAATACAAGTATTTCCCTGTCACTCATATATCTAGATAAAATCAAATACATTTATTCCCAGGATGTATTTTCTTTTTTTTTTTTTTAAGAGAGAAGGACAGAGAGAGAATCAATTTTTATTGAGTTGTTCACATGGTTTTCGTTGCTCTGACTCTTAGTTGGTATATGGGTGCTGGAGTTTGAACCCATATACTTGCACATGCCAGGCAAGTGCCATAACTGCTGAGCCACCGCTCCAGCCCCTGATTGTATTTTCTACATTTTTCTGAGATGCTTCTTCCATGGGAATTCTCAGAACTTTGAAATCTGATTATTAACCATGATACTTCCCCTTTTTCCTCTTCCTTGAAGGAGAAATCAGTGCAGTCATTTCAAACCCTAGGCAAAGTCCTCCCCACCTGTTCTGCAACCTTCTGATCCCCAGCACAAGGTTCAAACAAAACTGATTAACACTTCCTTAATCAAGTCTAGCCCTGAAGTACTTGTTTTGCTTCTTGTAAAGAGCAGGATTTTTGATTTTCCACAAAGCTCTACAAAGATTGTTTCAATTGGTGGTGGAAAGAACCCCAAAACTGATTGCTGAAGAACCACTTGACCCATTTTTTTGGACAACATAGTTTTAATTTGTTTCGTTCTAACGCAGTTGTACAAACATGTACTTAAAATCTACTTTCCGGACACGGTGCTCATCGTTAGACGAAGAAGACATGGCACTGCTTGCAATACAGTAAGTGCAATGGCAGAAGGAGTTTCAGGCTGTAAAACTAATGAAGTGCTCCTCCCAGGAGTCGGAGAACTTTCTGGACAAGACTACACCTGGGCCAGACTTTCAGTGGAAGTGAAATGTAAGCTGGAACCCTAGCCAGAAAGGGCATTCACAAATCCCATTGATCCCTTCTTACCATTAAATATATGTATATGTGCACACACATACAAAGAAGGAAGGTCGATACCTAGTACTTCAAAGGAAGTCAGATTATCTGTGGCTTTGGTTACTCTTGGTTGTTTACCTTTGCCGTGTTAATTTGGGGTAAGCCAAAGTCTCATATTGAAAATACTTGATTTATTTGGCTTCCTGTGGTGTAATATCTTCATTTAAAAATATAGTTTCTATGGTCTGAAATTTGAAAGTAAAATTAATAAATCTGAGTAAAATTATAATATAACTCAACTTAAAGACATTCTTTTTAATAAACAGATTTGAATATTTGAATGGTGGTATGACATTTTTTAAAGAAGTATTCAATTTTAATTGTGTTTGCCAATATCAGAAGAGCCTTAACTTTTTGGAAAAGAGGACTGCAATCCAGTCCTTTAATCCCTTGTAAGTTTGTCTTCCCTAGTGCATCCACTGTGCTTGTTTCTATAACATATGGGATTTTACACATTAAAGCAAAGCTGTTTGTTTTAAAATTTTTTAAAAATCTGCTGATTTTAAATTCCAGGTTTTATTCCATGTATATTATATACAACCTGCTATAAAATAGTTACAGATCATTTTGTTTTGCCCAAATTTCACAGTACAGAAGTCCCTTTATTAAGAAAGGAGAGTTAATGAAAGGAAAAGTAAGGCTACTGTTTATATGGCTGCAAATATCACCAGGGAAATATTTCATGTTTACATTTTGCTGAACTATTTATAGTGGGGACATACTACAGTAGAGCCCTCTTTCCCCCACATAATGGGTATCTTTGTGCCTGGGTTCTATACACTTACACAGTTTACATCTTTATCCAGCCTTACCACATTTCATTCCACTTTTCTTTGTCCTCTGAGCCCCACTATATTAGAGCAACGCCTTCTGGCAGAACAAAGACCCTGAAAACCCAGAGAAATGAAACAGCACCTGCACGACAGGGTCTTAAATTGTAGCAGGGAATGCAGGTTAAACGTAGCTATGGAACAAATCCCTCAGATCAATTAAGAGACTCATTTTTAGCCCCTCTGCTTTTTGTTGAAAATGCTCAATTTTAAGCAGTTGAGTTTCTGTCTGAAAATGGCTAACACTCATCGCTGAGTTTTATCTATTTTAACGAATAAACATGGGCTGCTCCTATCCCACCTAGGAACCTTCTGCATCTTCTGAAACAGTTCTTGCCATCAAGTACGGTATCATTGAGTGAACTTTGGAGTCCCTCTGGTGGTCATTCTCATCAGTTGTAAACAAACTGCTTTCTTTTGAGCCTTTTTTAGGCCCTGGCCCTCATCTCTGCACACCAACCTGTGCCCACCAACATCCTCCCCCACCACACGAAAATCCTCACCCCATTCCGAGAAAGGAATAAATACAATGCAAATAATTTCTATGTTTGGTTATAGGAATAGTTCACCCATGACATTGAATTCACCATGAAATGTGCTCACATTTTATAGGAGGCCTGCCAGTTAAGTTGCTGAGGCTGGCCTCAAACCTGCAACCGTGCCGGCAATTAAAACTGCTGCCAGGTCTTGGTTCCTCAACTGAAAATCACAGCTCTGGCTCCTTCCTTTCTTAAGGAGAGTTTAGAAATTCACTTTAATTCTTTTTTTTATTTATATCTTTAAAGAATATCTTTCTGTACATGGGTGGCCTTTAATGACTTGTATTTGTTTTCAGCGAATAATTTCATCTCCGTAAACGATTCTTTAACTTCACCAATTCAAGAGTCCCGGTAGAAAACGATTATGCTCAGATCAGAATAAACAGTGACTTGGGGTGGTCACCGTGCGAATGCACCATTTTCCCCTTGATTTCATTTTTCTTTTCCTTCTTTTTTTTTTTTAACCTGGATGGGAGTGAAGTCTTGCTGGGACTGACCCTTGAGTGACTGAGGAGACTTCCAGGTGAAGTTTTGAACCATGCTAGTGAAAAGGAAGCTATTTACTTAAATGGAAACAAGTTGCCTCCTTGACTTTATGTGATGACCCCTTGATGTTCTGTCATTACTTGTATTCAGTCGATGGTCTCAGAATTTTAGAGCATTTAATGTTCATTCCCCATGAGGTGTGGTTTTCTGAGTGGATATATATTTCCTACCTTCACTCTCAATTGAAAGATATTCGTGCTTGTGAGTTGTGTGTGCTTTTATTCAGAAAATAACTATGTATCATGTGCTGTTTAGAAAAGAAAATATATAAAGGCCATGATTGTAATGATACTGAGATTATCCAGTGCTCCCGGATCTTTCTAGCCATACCTCTTCCTGGACAGTCAGAATGCACCAACTTCCTTTTTACGATAAAGAGTTTGCTTGAGTGTCAAAATGCTACACTGTCCACCTGCCATTAATTCCAATAGAACCACTCGTTCTCTTAAAGATGAAGAGAACTGAGTATTCAGCTATGGTTTAAAAAAATTATAGCACAGGGGACTAGAGTGGTGGCTCAGCAGTTACGGCGCTTGCCTAGCATGCATAAGTACACGGGTTCAAACCCCAGCACCCAAGTACACAAATAAGTGTCAGAGCAAAGAAAGCCATGTGAAAAACTCAATAAAAATTGATTCTGTCTCTCTCTCTCTGTGTACTTCTCTCTTAAAAAAATTATAGCACAAATCATGCTTTTAAATATTATAACAATCAACTATAAAAGTCATATGCACATACTTTATACTATTAAAAAATCACCAAATAGATATAGCTTTGTCCCATAGGAGCTAAATATTAATAATATTGCATTTATTAATAGCACTAGTTAAAAAAATGTAGTAAATAATTTGCAAGAAAAAACTTGAATGCCATCTTTTCCTACGTTTTATTAAGCACTGCACCACACCACATAAGAAAAAACCAAACATCAGCAGCATAAATTCCTTTGCGAACATCCCGCCCCTGTAGTAGTGTCTAATTTCCGATTTACTTTCATATCCTGTGTGGCTGCAGGGTGCTCAGTGTTTTTGGAGGGGAGTTGTTGTTCACATGTTAATATTTTTAAGAGATGTAAGCAATTTGATATAGCAAACAGAAAATCAGGTTCATTGTTCTTTGGGTTTTTAATAAGTAGTTACTTTTGAATTATAGCGACCAAATCTCTAACATCCTGTCCTTCATCAGTACCCATGTGCAGATTTTCTGAATCTGCAACACTGTGATTTGTAGACTTTCATGAATAACTGTTTCAACTGCTGTCATATGGTCCTAATTATTTCAAATTAGAGGATCTGGCAGACAACACTAGAAACATGGATCCTTAGCACCATCTATTGTTCAGGAACAAAACAACTATATGGTAAATAAAGGGGAAAGGCACTCTAGAGGTAGGACTTCACAACAGAGGGTTGGTATTAGTTTTCTGTTGCCGCTGTAACAAAGTACCATACATCTTGTGGTGCAAATACAATTTCCTATCTTCGGTTATGTGGGTTAGAAGCCTGTAGTGGGTTTAGCTGGGCTAAGTTCAAGGTGCTCATAGGGCAGCACCTCTTCCTAGGGAAAACTGGTATCCTTACCAATTCTAAGACACAGCCACAGCCTTTTTTTTTTTTTTTTTTTTTTCCTACAGGGGTACTTATCCACTGGGCCATATCCCCAGCCCGTTTTTCTTTTTTTGGGGGGGAGGGGACAGGGTCTTGCTAAGTTACCCAGGGCCTCACTGAGGTGTTGAGGATGGGTGTGAACTTGCAACCTTCCTGCCTCAACCTCCTGAGCTACTTGGATTATTTGACATAACTTTGAGAACACCCACACTCCTTGGCTGAGATCTCTTCCCTCATCTGCAAACTGGCCATCTTTCCTATCTCCTGCCACTCATTCGTAGTTACAGCTTTCTCAGATTTTGACCTTGGTTGGGAAAGGTTCTCCACTGTTAAGGACTCGAGTGACTAAGTTGAGCCCACCCACCAACCTGTCTAGGTAATCTCTAGATGCTTAACCATGTGCCCATCTCAAGTTTTTATCTGTATGTGCAAAGTCCCTTTGTCCATGTGAAGTAACATAATTTACACAGTCCAGGTATTAGAAGCCAGGAATCTTTGCAGGGGGCATTATTTGGCCTACCACAGAATTTGAGAGCATTAATTAAAAACCCGATCTAAATGTCCCAAATTTAAGACACTTGGGGGGATTGCATGCTGACGGTGGTATAGTACCATGTTTGTTGCAGGCAGGAAAGAGGAAGGCAGCAGGAATGGCAACTTTTTTCATTTTTCACATTTTACTTCTTATGAACCTGGTCTACAATTTATTTGTGTTTCACTAATCACATTAAGTAAATATTCTTAAAAATGATCTTCTTTGAAGAATCTCTAAGTTTAATATTGTTGAGGGGACAGACTTGTCCTTCTTCTTCTTATTTTTGACCATTCAGCCTTTGCCCTCAATATCATTCCACCTTCTACCCGGTCATTGATTTGCATGTGTATGCACTCACTCTCTCTTTCTCTCTCTCTCTCTCTCTCATCTGCACATACAATTCATTGTATTTCATTTTCTGTTTGGTTTCTGCTCTACCGAGAGGCTTAGCTTTGAATTTCCCTTTGGAACACACAGATAACTTTCCCACCTCCCTTGCCGTGCTGAAACACCCTTTTAAGTAAGTCATTGGCACTTCTTTGCTATCGTAATGCTATTTGTGTGTTAGTGATAGACCACCTTGATGATCCGCACTCAGAGACTGCTTTTATTGCATTTAAAACAGTAAATCAAACGCGGGAGCTGCCAGACTCTCGGGCTGCTGCTAGCGTTTCATGACCAATCTAGAGGAAACAAGCATGGATGCTAGAGGAACCGACTGAGGGCTCCGTGAGCCCGTTCCCTCCTCTGACTGGGAACTGGAAATACCAGACAGCTTTGGCTGACAACATTCTTCATGGTCTTCACTGACCTGTGCCCAGCACTGTGAACTATCTGGAAGAGAGGAAAACCCTAGAGAATAGTTTGTCCCGGCTACATTTACTCTGGAATAGATTTGATGTTTATCAGTAAGGGATGGAAAGAGTGGACATTTTGGGAAATAGAAAAAATTTTAAGTACATAATTTCTCAAATTTAGTAATAAAATAAAAACACTGAGATTTTGAAAGGACTTGAAATGAGTGTCAGCTATTCAAGGTCTATCCAAACTTCCTTCTCAAAATAATAACAAGAATGTGCACAAGGACCGTAATTTGTAATTCTAGTTCACAGTCATGTAATAATGCCTGTGGGACAGGCATTATTTTAGAGTTGAAGAAACTAATGCTGATATCTAATTGACTAGAATTCTGAAAGAGCACGTTTATTGATAAGGATTTGGAGAAATGATTGTTATTGTACACCAGCAAGAGAAGAAGTCGATCCAGCTTTCCAGAAGGGCAGTTTCTACATGTTTAAACATGTCTCTTTTTTTTTTTTTCAGGGCTGAGGACTGAACTTGGGGCCTTGTGCGTGCTAGGCAAGAGCTCTGCCACTGAGCTAAATCCCCAACTCCCGCCCCCCTTTTTTTTTAAGAGAGAGAGACAATGAGAGAGAGAGAGAGAGAGAGAATCAATTTTATTTAGTTTTTCAAGAGGCCTTCATTGCTCCCACACATTGTGTATGTGGTGCTGGGGTTTGAACCCATGGACTCAACTCGTGCAAGGCAAACGTCATAACCACTGAGCCACCACTCCAGCCCCTAAACACGTCTTAAAGTAAGTCTTTGACCTAAACTTGTAACTTTAAATAACATAGTCTCAAGAAAAGTTTAAGAATGTAAACAAAGATCTAAATAAAGCAAAGCTTTTCTCAGAGTAGTTTACAAAGGCAATAAATTGGAAATAACCTATAGCACAAACCACTAGTATTCAATAAAAGTTGTTTCCCCTGCTTCCTGGAAACGCCACTGCTCTGTATTCCCTAGCTTTCTGCTGGGGATCTGTCAAGGACACATTTACAGGACTGTGTTCTGGACAATGGAATGTGAACAGAAGTAATACAAACAGCTCCAAGTTCAAGTCCCCAAATACCTCCTGAGTGACCTTTATGCTCTCTTGCCCCAATGTTGGTGGGATGCAAAAAATCCAGTAAAGAAACCCTCAAGCCTTAGAGGATGATAAAACTACTAAATGAAAACAACCTGTTTTTTCTCCCCAGAACAACCATATGGAAAACCATCCCTGATCAGGAATGTACACATCATCCTTTGTGTGGGCAACAGAGAATCTTTTTCTAGAATTAGACACTGAGATTTTAGACTTTACCTAGTGCCACAACTAAAGTCAATCCTAAAATTTAAATGTCCAATGATACAGAAAGTGAAGTGATTTTCTTGCAACATAGACTTTCTTTGGCTGAGTTATTGATCGTAAACTGGGCAGTAGTCAAACCATAATAGAGATAAAAGCATGCGTTTCCATTCTGCTTTATCATCATCAGTTTTAATCCCAGAGATTAAATGAATGCACTACTACTTGTTCACTGCAAGCTTTGTAAGGCTCAGTTGGGGTCATTCTGCCTCATACCTCAGTTTTTGACACTATTAGGAGGAAGCAAAAAAAAGAAAAAGGGGGAAGAGAAAGAAATTCACCTATAGTTAAGTTCTTCAAAATTAAAAGGACATATTCTGATTAGTGATTTTCTGCGGAGTCATAAAACTGGAGATGAATTAGGGATTGGTTAAACGAATCACCCAAATGGCTTGAATTCCCGGCACATCAGCCAGAGTCACCTATTCTTTCCTTGAACATCTTCAATTATGGGCACTAAATAAACATAGAATAAAAAGGATTTTTTATTTTAGGACTTTTGTGTCTTCTGTTTGTTTTATGAACCGACTAACAAAGAGTTGAAAAAGTAAGCAGGCAAGCAGACAAGCTGACATCTGCCAAATGCCCGCTGACGAGGCCCTGGATGTGGCACATCAATATGTGTTATTTCATTTAATCTTCACAACAACTATGCAGGGTGCATGTGTCATTTTTCAGAAAACCCAAAGGTTAGAGAGTTGAAATAATTCATGTATCTGCCAAGTTGGTATATCTGCCAAAGTGGAAGAGATGGTGCTTATCCCAACCTTCCCCTCTCCCAAGCCTGGAAAGAAAGAAACAGGAAAAAGCAGAGGATCAAAGAAAGTGGCTCGAGATTGGGGAGCCAACATTTGCACTTTATTTCACTGGATGACCAAGCAAAATAGCATCACAGTAGGTAATAAGTATTAGGTAGTAGGTAGGTAGCAGGTTGTTGGCTTCTACAGTTAGACTGCTAATACTGTACTGTCTGCTTTCTGGCAGCAGAGCATTAGACCACGGCTTCCTTATCAGGGCAATGGGATGATCTGTATCTTCCAGGCATTTCAAAGATGGTTTGAGATGATGCTCATGAAGTCCTTAGCACAGTACTTCCCAGACAGCAAGTAGAAGTAGTGGGTTTCTGTGGACTAAGAGGAGGAGAGTAGAGTGGCTGCCCCTCATTGAGAAGTTAGAACACTTTGGAGGACTATCAGTCATCTCACAGTTGTATTAACAGATATGAAAGTGATATAAAAGCATATCAAGCCAGGCATGGTGTTGCATACCTGTAATCCCAGCAACTGGGGAAGCTGAGGCAGGAGAATTGCAAGTTCAAGGCCAGCCCCCAAATTTAGCAAGGCCCTAAGCAACTTCTGAGACCCTGTCTCAAAATAAAAAGTCAAAAGAGCTGAGAACGTAGCTCAGTGGTAAAATGCCCCTGGGTTCACTAGGAAGTTCCCTGGACTAACAACATGGAATCTTAGGGTTGTAGTATATAATCATTAAACACAGAAAAATAATGCCTGATATTTCATTAAATGTCAGAAATCATTATTTTAACATGGTGATTACTGCTTCCAAATATCCCTGATTTAGATTTTGATTATATTAAAAATTAAGTACTCTTTTTTCCCCAAAAGAATTCATATAGATGACAAGTACAAATTCATATTGATCTATAAAAATCTGCTCAAAGACAAACTGACTTTTTTCATGATGCCATTTTGTATGTATATGCATGCAATGATTTCAGCATTGAGAGAAAAGTAGAAGATGGTATATTGAGGTGAGGGTGTTTCTGTCTCAGTTCCAGTTGCTTATGAGACTCAGGAAGAGATGAAAAGCAAACATTGTTTTATAGTAGAAAGAATGATGTTGAGCTGGAAGAGAAAATTGTCAGGAACTTTGTATGTTATAGAGAAATCAGATAAGAAAATACTTCAGAGTAAAGGAGAGCTATTAGGTTTGAGAATGATAATGGTAAAAAAATAAATAAAAAATACAAACAGTGGAACTCTTTCAAATCAAATGTAATGGAACTACAACATATAAACAAGCTAAATATGGAGTGGGTCCCCTTGAAGTAGCATGTGTAGCACCTTGTCTAATAAACCTCCCCTCTGCTGAAACCTGAGCCTCTTTAGACCACAGCTGGAGACCTGTACCTACCTGGATACAGAAGAATGATTTGGGAATGCTTGCTACAAATTCAGATACCATGCTGGGGACAGAACCCCAGATTGTACTCCAGTAGCTCAGATGGGAGCCGTGGGAATGCTCATTACTGAAATGCCCTCCTAAAAGTTGAGCCGTCCACTAAGCTTAGAGGTATGCTACCACAGAGACTCAGGATGTGCTCTTTAAGCTAATTCTACAAATACTGTGCTTCTTTAGGTATTTAACAAGACAGAGCTATGTTACAGGTTGATGTGGCCGACAAGAGACAGAGAAAGAGATTGATGATTGATTTGTTCTTCCGTGTAGCTGAAGTTATATAGCTGAGGAATGGTCAAAGCTTGGCTTGAGGATTTGCATAAATGAGAAGAAGACACAATGTACCTGAAGAAAGAATCATTTTAGCATCATCTCTTACTATGCTGTCCTCACTACAGGGAGTGGCCAGAGGCACAGAGCCCTGACCTAGTTGCCTGAGCATGAATGCATCCTCTTCCACATAGCTGTATGACCTTGGTCAAGTTATGTGATCATTTAGCCCTGCTTTCCTTCTCTGTCGAAGGAGGTAAATAACAGTCCCTATCTTATTAGATTGTTTTCTGAGAAGTGCATGAGATAAATGATTATCAAGCTTGTACAAGCACTCACCTGACTCAATGAATTCCACCCACACCTGCTGGAGTAAGAATGCTTGTGTTGGAACCTCTGCTGCTCAGCTTACAGGCTGTAAAATTATGGATATGCTTTTATGTTTAAGCATTTCCATTTTTCACCTGTGGAATGGAGATAATAAATAAAGTAAATATAAAGGTACACCCCAAAAAGTACCTAGTACACAGTCCTCCCTTAGTAAATCGTATCTACTATGCTAATCATAGAAGGGAAAATAGTGGGAAACTAAAGATGATTCTGAAATTTCCTGTATAAAGAGTAGATAAATAGTACTATCACGATTTTATAAAATGAGAAATTTATCTCCTTCATGTTAAATTCAATAGCTTTTAGCATTGTTTTTTTTTTCTTTTGGCACTGGGGCATTTTACTATTAAGCTACATCCCCAGACCTTTTAGTTTTTATTTTGAGACAGGGTCTTAAGACATATCCAATGCTGGGTGCCTCACTAAATTGCTGAGGCTGGCCTCAAATTTGCAATTTTCCTGCCTTGGCCTATCAAGTCTCTGGGATTACAGGAATGAACCACCACATCCGGTCTAGTGCAACATGAATCATGATTGGATGGCAGGGAAGATTCTGGCTGAAATATTTGTCATTTAGTTCCATTTAGTCTGTTTCCCAATTACATATGTGTGTGTGTGTGTGTGTGTGAATCTGAAGTTGGGGACTTTATAAAGATGGTTATTTAGCTCAAAGTTTTGGATGTTTAAATCCAAATAGCATGGTGCTGACTTGTGGCTACATCATATTGTGGCAGAGGATATCATGGTGACAGGAAATCAGAGAGCCACAAAGGTGAAGAAGGCCTTCTTCGATCTTTATTTAAGAATCTGCCATTCATCCACAAAGAGCACATGTAGCTATCAGTATCACTTCCAGAACCTCCTGGAACACCCTCAGTTTTTCAGTCCAGGACATTTTCTTCCCGGGAAAACCCCAAGAAAATACTTGGTACAACTGGAGTGCTAGGGCTTACCCATTTCTTCCCAGTGCAAGAATTGTCTTATGGGTGGAGTCTTATTTCCCGAGCACCCCATGGGGTTGGCTGAGACTGCCTGACTATCTAATGGTCTGAAGCTCTGCCCATCCAATTTCAACTCCTCTCCCTTTCATAGGCATTATTACCCCCATAGAATACTTATATTCCTAAATCCATATCAGCATCAGCTTCCTAGAAAACCCATGTGTGTCATGTTGCAGATTTATTTATTAACAGACAAAAATTAGGACAGGAGCTATTTTTTAAATTAGGCACTTATAAAAATGAAATGGAATAATTCAATGTAATTATTTGCCATCTTCAAAATTCTCATTTGTCTGTTAAGGCAAATACTATAATTGGCGCATATATCAGTGTTCTGAAATCTGTTATAAAATATCAGCATAGAAGGTGGTCAGCTTGTGTCTGTAGACATAAAGTGAAATTTATGCCAGCATGGTCCATCCCTCCTTTCTACTACTGATTCATATAAATGAGCCTGGTGTGGATTTGATCATGAAGGTCAGTAGCTTGTTTGAACTTAAGCGGAATAAGTAGCCATACAATTGTAGAAGGAACACAAATTACAAAGAAAGAAATTAGCTTATCAGTTGAGGTAAGGCAGAATTTAGTTAAGAAAATAGAAGCCACTCCATATTGTTACAAACAGAAAGATATCTAGTACAGTCCCTGGAAGGTGTGAGACAGCAAAGGTCAGGACCACAGCTTTGGGGACATAAGGAAGAACAGGGATTGTAGGAGAGCTTCTACCAGTGCTCATCAACCACCTGCACCATAGCAGGCAACTTCCTGAAGGACTCCAGAAGCCAAAGGAAGCCATCACAAATTATTTCAGCCCCTGCTAAAGAACTATGGCTCTCTCTTTCTGGGAATTTCAGATCTCTTGTACATGTCTATCATTTGGCAGAATCTAACTCAAAAAGAGATTTTGAGAATTTTGTTTCCAGAATGTTCCCAGGAAGATGGTGGAGAGGGAACAGGAATGATGCTCAACTGCCAAAGTCACCAGTGTGTTTCCCACATCTGCTGAGTCGGCTCGCTTACCCACCAGAGTCTCTCCTGTTGCTTGTTCTTGTTGGGTTATTTAGAGTCTGTGGTTGGCTATGGCCATATGTCAGCAATGTGCTTATCGCAAATATAAATGCCACAAAAGTTTGGCAGAAATACCACTGAGAAGCAAGAAACATCCTAAGTTTCATAAGGGCTTACTACCTGATATCTCTAAAGATGACCTGATTTCTCTCAAGGCCCAGAGGCACATAATAATTTCCTCAGCTAACTTACACTATATTATTTTACTTTTCTCCAGCAAAGAGAAGTCCATTTTGAGAAAATGTTATAGCAACATTGCCCTGGGCTCCTTGAAATATGAGTTGATGGTAACTTGACCTTGTGTAATTGGTACAGAATGAACTCATCTCTACATGCCCTACTAACCCCACACCATCATCTCACAGATACATACCAAGCAGGGCTTTTTTTTTTTAATGAAAGAGATAATTATTCCATAAGATTTAAAAGTGAGTCCAGATCCTTATTCGTCCCTGAGTTCATGTTCTAAAATAAACTGGAATTAGGACTGAATGGTTGCCCTATCCCTTTTGAAAGAGGATGTCTGGCCTTACTAACATAGAGCTATGGATATTTTAAAATTTGCCCAGGAATGCAGAAAGTCAAGCTCAAATTTGAGCTGAATAGATAGTTGGTAATGAAGTTTGCTTGGGAAATGCCACATTCCCTGTAGATATTTTACAGTGTGGACAGACATTATAGAACCACAAGACAGGGTGAACTAAACCAGGTCAGAATTAAATTTCAAATATATTAACAAACTTAAATGCACAGCCTGTCCATATAAAAAATTTCCAAGATATATTTCTTTCTAAACTTCTTTTCACTAAGTATTTCAAAAATGGACAGCAGTTCTAGAAACATGTATAACTTGTAGCCTGGACATTAAAACTACCAACAAAAATGGTAATGTTCTATGAGACCTTTAAAAATCCAAGATATTTAACTGTAAGATTAACTACAGTAGTACTAAATACAATCCTCAATTTATAGGAGCTTCCATCCAAAATCAAACTAAACTAGCCTAGTAAAGGTGACACTTAAGGAGAAAAATTCCACCTAAGTAGTGTCTATGTATTATTGACACAAAGCTATAAAAAATGGAGGTGAAATGAAACCAAGAAGTTCAACTAAACCACATAAGGGTCAATATTAAACACAGACAAATTGGTCACATTTTTAAAACTGAAAGTGCTACATTATTAGGATCAATCTATCATTTTAATTTAGGCATTTAATTTGCAATACAAAAGAAGGTGTGGGGGGAATGGGATGGGTATATAGGGAAGGCACTCATATCAAATTGAATTTTCTAAAAAAAAAGGGGATCTAAGAGAAAAATGTAGGTTTTTTTTGTTTTTTGTTTTTTGTTTTTTGTTTTTTTGTAACTTCCATAGAGAGGAGATTTATCCCAAAGAGTCATACTTCTCTTGACAAAACTAATGTTGGTATTGCTTGAGAATTTATGAAAAAAACTTTTTTTTTACCTTAATGTAATTGAAATGCATTTCAAAGTAGGCTAGAATTTACCAGAACAACTTTAACTGTTTAAACCTGGTCAGACTCACTGCAACATTTCAAGTAGAGAAAGACAGATGGAAAGATAGAGCTCAGTATATTTTTAAAGAGTTATTAGAAGCCATTGACCTCCTGAGGACTCTTTCGAGCTAAAGATGAATTGATTCAGAATACAGAATCTGAAGGAGACCCAGAAATTACATATTAGTAGTTTCTCTTCTTTTTTGTAAGTGGGGAAATTATAATGGTGAAACCACCACCTAAACAAATACCTCCTTGATTTCATGGGGGTGGGGAAAGGAACCACTTTAATTTGTGAGACAATATTTTCATTGAAAATAGATGAGAAATATTACAGAACATATGAGTAAAACTTCTATTAAGCAGGGGAAAATGGAATTCAGTGGCCTCGGTTACTTGCATCTTATTTACCTTTCTGCTTATTCTATTAGGAACACTTCCCAGTAGAGAAGAGGTAGATGGTCTGTATCACAAATATCTGATCTGTGAAGCATGCATTAAAAACACATACTGTCATTTTAAGAATAGGAATGAAATAAACATATTCATATTCAGTAAAAATTCTCCATAGGAGTTTATTCTCATAATATTTGAATTCAAAATACTTTTGAAATTTTGGTTTAACTAACAGATCCAGGAATATTCATGCTGGTAACATTTTTGTCTGAAATGATGAAGAAGAGAGGGGCCTGGTAGACACAGCTCTTGAGAGGAAAGGGGGGAAAATGCACGTGCTGTTATAATTATTTAAAGCTGAGATAGTGCAGTTCTCTACATAAAACCTATAAGCAATCAGAGTGTCTCCAGTAAGTGAAAGGCATCCCCAATCTTTCATATGTGGAAATGCCCTCATCATTTGCAAAAACTAAAAGGCTGAACAATAAGAAAATTCTCAAGATACAGTCATTTATGGAAACGAAACACTTTATAGACACATTAAATGCCAGTTCTAAAGTCAATCAAATGAAAGCTGTCTAACACAGACGGGCCATCACCATGCTGAGCAATAACCACTCACTCATTTTTCTTTCTGGAAACACAACAGTGGCATTTAAATGCAAGGAAATCAAATCTTCAGGAGGGCCTGCAGTTCCATCCGTATATCTGGGCCGCTTGCTTTGGGAGAAAGCTTGCACACAATGTATGATTAACCCGTTGCAGGAAGTTGCCCTGAGGAGATGGACACCTTCCTGTAGAGAGTCTTTACATTTGCTCTGTCTAAACACTCAGACCTCAGGCAACTTAGTGACCTGCTTTGAGTTTTGGGGACTCTGTTCTAGAAATTTTGAGAGTATGGTGGTAGACGCGACTCTTAGGTGACAAGTTGTATAAGAAGATTTCTTTCTTTCTTTCTTTCTTTTTTTTTTTTTTTTTTTGAGAGAGGGCAGTGAGAGGGAGAGAGAGAAAGAACATCAATTTTATTTAGTTTTTCATTTGGTTTTTGTTGCTTTGCTGTGTGTGTGGTGCTGGGGTACGGACCTGCTTACTGGCGCACGGCAGGCAAGTGCTGTAAGTACATAGCCACTGCTCCAGCCCCAAGAGATTTCTTAATGATCAGACATGCATGAAGAGTTCAGGCACTGAATTTATTTCTTCCCCTTCTGTAACCATAACACCCGGATCACTCCTCTTATGCTTTAGAAGAAAAGTGTCCCCCAACTCTTGTTTAAGACAATCCGGGAAGCCTGAGGTGAAGTGAATTACAAGATCCTTGATTCAGTCAGTGAGTTAGTCCCCTGCTAAGGATTGAAGGGTAACTGTAGGCTGGTAGGGTGTGGCTGGAGGAGGGGGGTCATTGGGTGTGTGTCTTTGGGGTATACATTTCGCATCTGGTGAGTGCAGTCCTCCCTCTCTCTCTGCTCCCTGGAACCACGCCTTCTGCCATGATGTTCAGCCTCACCTGGAGCGCTGAGGAATGGAGCCAGCCTTCTATGGACCAAGACCTCTGAAACTGTGAGCCCCTAAATAAACTTTTCCTCCGAAAATTGTTCTTGTCAGGTCTTTCAGACACAGAAGTGGAAATGTTAACCAGAACAACTCCCAACAAAAATTATAAACTAAGTTCGCCAAGTTCCTTTAGTTCCTATTTCATATCTCTACCTTTTCCTAAAACCCTAACCGCAGATTTTGGTTCCTAGACAGGCTGTGACAGATGCTTTCATATTGCCATTGCCCATCTCTAAAATCGTAGCCCTTCCAACCTTGCCCCCCACAACTGCTGTAATTCTTTTTCATTGAAAGTATTGTGAGATTATATAGATTCACACGCAATTATAAGAAATGGGAAAAAGAGATCCCTGCATACTTCTACCCAGGTTTTTCCGTGGTAACATTTTGCAAAATCATAGTTTACTATCTCAACCAGAATATTGACACTGCTACATCCAATTCATCTTATTCAGATTGTCCTAGTTGAACCTGTATTTTTGTAGGCTTAGCTCTATACCCATGTATTCGCTTTGAATAATAACAGTTACAGCTAGTCGGATGTGGTGGTACACACCTGTAATCCCAGCTACCTGGGAGGCTGAGGCAGGACGATTGCAAGTTTGAGGCCAGTCTCAGCAACTTAGTGAGACCATGTCTCAAAACAATTAAGGGCTGGCGATACAGCTCAGTGGTACAGCACTTGCTTTGCATGCACAAATCCCTGGGTTCAACCCCCAGTACCACAAATTAATAATAATAGTTACAATAACAATGACAGTTAAAATGTCTTGAGTACCTGCCATCTGCCTGACACTGTTCTAAGTTCCTTACATGTATCATCTCATTTCACAGCTCACATTCTAAGTAATATTCTTGTCCCCATTCTATAGATAAGAGGCTCAGTGACTTGGCAGTGGCAGAGCTGTTCCCCTGCAGGCCAGTTCACTTCACCAGCACCACCATGCCACACATTTCTCATTATAAGGAGCACTCCTTGGTACATGACACAGTTCTGTGGCACTACACTGTGTCCCCAGGGAAATGAGCCTGTAACCCATTTCTAAAATAGCTGTAAAAGGGGGGCTGGAGCGGTGACTTGGTGGATACGGTGCTTGCCCTGCATACGCAAGTACGTGGGTTCAAACCCCAGCACCCATGTACACAACTAAGTGTCAGAGCAACGAAAGCCATGTGAAAAACTCTCTATCTCTCACTGTCCTTCTCTCTTAAAAAAAATAGCTGTAAAAGTCAATGACTCCTGTGGGGTAGTGAAATTATTCTGTATGATACCATAATTGTGGATATGCTGCATTATATATTTGTCAAACCCCATAAAACCTCTACAACACAAAAAATGAATCCTAATGTAAATTAAGTTCTTAATAGATATTAATCAATAATAGTATATCAATATTGGTTGGTTGATTGTAAGAATTGTACCACAGCATTGCAATATGTTAGTAACAGGGCAATCTGGAGTGGGGTGGGAAGGCAATAGTTGGGAACACTCTGAATCTTCTGCTCAATTTTTAAATAGACCTTAACAGCTCTGAAATAAAGGTTTATTAATTTAAAAAAAATTTTAAGTCAATGGCTATTTCAGATGGACCCAACTAAGAAAGTAACAGAAAATATTCTCATCTTTAGAAATCTCCAAACTTTGGTCACTGAGCATTTGTGTCTGGCCAGCTGCCTTTTGTGATCTGAAGTGGCAGCAAGATAGTGACAAAAACTCCTGCACTTAGAGTGTACCCTGGGGATGTGTGTGACTTTTGTCCTTCCACATTTCCCCTGCATCAGTCTCAGCAGCTGGGCAGAATTAGGACAGAGAGTGTGTCTGCAGTTCTCATCTACTCCAGACCCGGTAGAATTCGAATGTATGCTTACTGCATTGTCACTGGGATATTAAATCTTCAATTTCAAAATATTCTTCAGGACACAGAAAGGATTTCAACATGGTATCCTCAAAATCTCTTTTCCGTGTCCTTTTATGGAGCTCTAAAAGAAAACTTTGCTACTGCTTTTAAAAAAAATACCATTTTTATGTTCCTGCAAAAATTCACAAAGAGAATATTATATTTAATTTTTACCACAAGCAGAAATAATTATTTCTGATGGAAATAATATTAAACATGAATAGCATGAAAAATATTGTCTAAACTTTTATATTGGGTAAAAAATTCATCCTGCACCTCAGGAGTACTGTATACCCAGAGCGATCAGGAAAATTGCCAATGACTACCCGCTGTGGAACTTGTTACTTTGACAAACATGCTCTGCTCCCAGGCAAATTGTACCACCACACATCCTCATATAGAGCCAGAGCAAATTAATCTTAGCAGCTATTTGGGAGAAAATATCCGAACATGCCTCGCCCTCCTCCGCCTCAAATCACAATCCAGTATTAACTCATAATCTTTTCCATTGGCTTTGGTAATTGTACCCTTTGAAGACAATCTATGAATATGCATATGGCCTTTAGGCACTGTAGTTGCCATTCATCCAATTAACAGATAATTAAAAATGCTGCGTATGAGCACCTTTTCTACCCCTTCCTTTCATCACCAAAGAGTCTTAAGGATGAAATGCAAGAAGCAGTTCACATCTGTGGCAGGTCTCAGGAGAGTCAAGAGCGGATAGTCTACTTCTTTCCAGCTCAGTGTCCCAGTCACTTTGTAACCTAACCCTCTATGTTACAAAGTCTGCCGTTCTTCATTAGCGAATCAGCCGGTCATTACTGGACTTGCCATGGGGTGTTTCCAAAGCTTCAATGTGTTGCTCCTCATTTGCATGTAGGGTGTTATGGGTGGATTATTTTTTTAGAACAAACAAGGAGTAAATCCTATTTATGGCAAAATTGGTAGGGAGATTCATTTATAGATACTGTGATGTCTTTTCCACACTCACTGAGGGGAGGAAAGGGTCATACTTCACCTCAAGAAACAGAACCTGACTTGATAGAATAAACAAATTTATATACCTTAAGGAATTTCTTGAGTTTATTTCAACCAAGATAGTTTTAACTTCTGATAATGAATAACCCTGAAATCTCAGTGTTTCCACCCAAACTTTTTCTCACTCATGCAACATATCCATATAGATAAGCAAGGGTCTCTGCTATTAGTTATTTGTAGACTCAGAGGCCTCAATTAACTTGTGATTTCATGATCACTGAAGCAGGAAACGAGAAGTTAGTAGATGGTACCACCAATTAACTGCTTCCACATGTTTCACTTCCACTCACATTTTATTGGTCAAATCAAGTCACTGGCCAGACCTAACTTCCAGAGGGCAGGAAATCACAATCCTAACGGGAGCCCAGAAGGAGAAGAACCAGAATATTTGTGAATAGCTCTAATTGTTGCCATATTGGCTATTTTGTGATTGACCTGTAGGAGTTCAATAAGCCCATGTACCTGGGTGATGCTTTAGAATCTCACATGGAGTGGTTCACATGTTTGCCAGTGGCCTTGAAGGTCCGTGGTAAGGACCCCCAATCTCATATGGGGAGTTGTAGCTAGTGAGACTCTTGTGATCCACTGCAAATTGTCCCGTTCACTGTGACTCAAGGGTGGTAGTAGAAATGTCTCTTGTAAGCACATGTAGTTGTTCCTTATCAGAACTTTTTATTGTTTTAAGACTGCAGTCTTAGTATGTCTTTGAAGAATTGGCATGTTTCCACATATAAATTAATTGGAATCTGTTGACTTTGCAGAGAACCAATTTATAAATTTATCCAGAAGTTAAGATATATTTTACCTGTTTTAAACTTTGTTTTCTCCCTTGTAATCAATTTTTAAATAACGGCATTATATTTGTCCTTTTTATAAATTGCCTCAAGCCCTTTTGTGAGAGAGTGAGTAAAGACTGGAATTGAGCCAGGGGTGGTGGTGCCTGTAATCCCAGCAACTTGGGAGACTGAGACAGGAGAATCACAAGTTCAAAGCTGGCCTCAACAACAGGCCCTAAGCAACTTAGTGAGACCTTAACTCAAAATAAAATCTAAAAAGGTCTGGGGATGTGACTCACTGGTTAAGCACCCCTGGGTTCAATCCCTGATACCAAACTAAACATAACAAAGAATTGGAATTGAAAGAAAAAAGCCCTGTCATTTTGTCAAAAACAATAATTCTTCTGATCATGAGATTGTACAATAGTAATACAAGATGTTATCACTGGGGAAAACAGCAATGGATGTGCAGATTTCTACATATTACTTCTTACAACTGCATGTGAATCTATAATTTTCTCAAGGCAAAGATGTTTCAGAAAAAAAAAACCTGTAATAACCCCAAAGAGGGTTGACCACCAAAACTGGTACTAGAAGTCTCATTAAAAGACTTGAAAACTATTGAGATTCTCTTTCAAATCATTTATTTTCCAGGCACTGTGACATACATCTATATTGCTAGTGGCCTGGGAGACTAAGCAGGAAAACAAGTTTGAGGACAGCCTCAGCAACTTGGAGAGACCCTGTCTCAAAATGAAACATTTTAAATGGCTAGGGATGCAGCTCAGTGGTAAGCAGCCCTGGGTTCAATTCCCCAGTACCAAAGCAAACAAGCACCCAAAAAACAAAGCCCAATTATTTAATGAAGAAATGTCCAATTTACCATGCAATAGAAATAGTGGTGGCAAAGAAATGGAGCCACGATCAAGGGATACCTTCAAGGATTAGTCTAAATGTGGCAAAAGATTCATAAAGTTAGCTTTCTGTCCCTCCTTACTCACCCTCTTCTGAAAATATTTACAAATTCCTCCATTTGCTAAAGACTATAGTAGGCAATTTGTAAATAAGAAAAGTTCTCTTCCCACATAGTGCTTATATGCTAACAGCAGCAATGATAAAAAAGCAAATACAATAATCATAATTGTAGTCTGAGCTTTGAAGAAAATGAAGAGAGCCGAGATGAGGATCATGACAATCAGGTCAGGAAGAACTCTCTGGGGAGATGGAGGAGGAGAAATGACTGAAGTTATGAAGAGCAGGATAAGATCATTTGAAGCATAAGGAAGGGCATATGCAAAAGACCTTTCAGGGAGAGAGGTCTGAGTATATTTGAGAATCAGATCGGTGGTCAGTATGACTAGTAGGTGGTTAGCTTGGAGAAGGCTAGAGATGATCTCTGACTACAATGGACACATTGTAGTCAGAGATCCAATCTAGGAACACCAAGAGCTGCGATAGGTCTGTTAAGATTGACTTGATTATTAAGGTTTGCTGTAAACTGAACAAATTCATTATAGAACTAATGGAAGTTGGAATAGTTGCTCTTTGCCTCTCCACTGTAGGTATCATTATTGTTCCCATATTCTTCCGCTTTCAATTTCCAGTAAGAAAGCTAATAAACAAGGAAATTAAGCAGAAACAAAAATAGGAAAGAAGTCTGAATTAAAGCCTGTTGTTAGAGGTTTACAAATGTAAGTAAAATACCAGCAATGGGACAAAATACATTTGGTTGACATAGATTGGATATAATATGAGTAGATCATGATTCTCAGGACCAGTTATCTCCCTGGGAAGGACTCTGCTCCCCATGTATTTTCCATTGGCCAAAATTCTTATAAAGGTCCATGTAAGCTATTTGTTGTTAGAAATTGGCTTGAGTACAATACCCCTTGTTAGGGTGACACTAGGATTCAATTTACATTGAAGACTAAATGATGGTTCTGGAAAGAGTTTATCTCCCAGGGTTAGAGAAGAAAGTATGATAGAGGAGAGGCTAACTGGAGGATTTAACTTCATTAGCAACAGTTCATTTATTAAAGTTATGAGGTGGGTGCAAGGCTGATGCTGGTGTTAATCTTTACAATCTTTATTTGGAATTTGTGTATATTTCTCAATAGATATTTTTTTAAAGAGAGTGAATGAGAGAGAAAGAATTTTTTTAAAAAAATTTTATATGGGGGTTTTGGTTTTCCTCCACTTAGTTGTGTATGTGGTGGGGATCAAGCCCAGGTCCTTGTGCATGCCAGGGAAGCGCTCTACTGCAGAGCCACCTCTCCAGCCCAATAGATTGTTTTTAAAAAAGTAGACACTGTCAGACTCTCTCCTAAGACCTTTGAGAGGTTTAAATTAATAGTCACAAAAAGCAAGGAGAAAGTCACAAAGAGGAGAACTTGGAACTTCACCTAGAGAAGCACAAGTTGTGGGTAACCGAGTAATAATATTTTATTGTATGAGAGCAAGTTATACAGGGAACATTAGATTTTTTTCAGTTTGGGATGTCTGCCTGTATCTGAAACATGAAAATATTTTCATTGGGTAGCAAAAAGGATTTAGACTTGAGAGAAAAAGTTCTTAATATTTCCGCATTAGAATGATCTGAAGAGACCAGTTGCTCTAGTCATAGTTTTTTTTTTTAATTTTTTATTAAGGAGTTGAGTTAATGTACAATCATAACTGCATATAAAGTAACAACATGATACACATTTGTTCTTAGACCAGAATTACCCCAACATTGCCCACATCCCAGTCTCTTAATTCTTCTATATTTCACCCCTACAAGTGATATAAATGCTTACATTTGAATTTTCCAGAATTAAATGATTGCATAAGTATTATATGGATTCTCAGCAAGTAAAGAGTATGCTACATTGTTGATTGTCTCCCTAGATCCCTCCCTGTTCTCTCTCCTACCCCCCACCTATCCCCTGGTTATAGTTTAAAAGAAAAAATATCTCCTATCTGTGCTGCTTGAGATACTGTCCAGCCTGATAATAGAATTACTTCTCATCTGTGCTAGAACAAAAACAATGATCCTGGTAGGAGGTAAAGCCAGCTGACTTGACTCTCTGCACCTTCGTTTCAGTTCTAGGAAAACTGCCATACTCTGAGGAAGGGTTTCTCATTGGGGCAGCATGGGCCCAGCAATGCACCTGCCATGCTTTCTAAGTGGGCTCAAGTCCCTGGGTCCAGTTATCAGCCACCCAACCGTCATTGGCAGAGAACTTACATTAACATAAAAGAAAGCGCTTATCTAGGTAAGTATTCCAGGAGACTCAAGAACTGCTGCAACTTGGCCAGGAATCGTGTTGATCTTTATAATTGTGCATATATGCCCAGAGGCTCTACAAAGACTCCAAATAAAGAATAAATAGTGTGAAGGAATTCACTAATTGAGTCTTCTGTTATTTCCTGTGTGGTAATTTTCATAGACCACCATGATAACTTTCTCACATGAGACTGAGACAGAAGTAAAGTGCCAGGAAAAAGCTCAGAAGGAATTAGCAATTTAGCAGTAACATTTCATAACCCAATCGGCACAGGTGAGGCTTTGAGCAAATTCAAGGCTGCCTTGAGTACAGTAATGGAAAGTCACTTGAATTTCAGGACAAATTTCTTGCTTTACAAATTACTTCTGCTTTGCAAATGAATCTTGTTCCTAAGCTTGCAATGGTTTCTGAGGAGTCCCTCCATTTGGTGCGATGCTGAGTTTTTAGATCAGTGCTTGCACTTTAAATGTGCAAATGAATCATCTTGTTAGAAATGTGGATTCAATAGGCCTGAGAAGGTCTGAATGCTGCATTAATTTCCAAAAAGCACCCAAGGTTTTCTGGTGCTGCTGGTCTGGTAACAATGCTTTGGGTAGCAAGGTTTTAGATTATTTCAAAATAAATCCAGTAGGTGCAATTTTATACTTTTAAAGATAATCTCTAAAAAAAAACAAATTAAATTAAATTAAACCCACACAACAGGAAGCTACAACAATTTTCAAAGCTAAACGGTTATTTCTTTTTGCGCCAAAAGGAAGCTCTTGCCAGCTGAGACTTCAAGAGCATGCTGGCAGACAAAGCAGTGTAGACTAGAGCCAGGCAAACCTGGAGGAGGCAGGAATCAACCCAAGCCACCATGCCCAATGTATTATGGCAAATTCACTTCTAATCAAGGCCATATTCAAGACCTAAGTTAATGACTGGTTGATGGAGTCCAGCAGTAATCATAATCAAGCAACAGGTACTGACTTTTTTCCAAAGGTGTCAGTCTAGATCCAAACTGGACCCATCTATATCTGGGCAGGAAGAGGAAAATGTCCAGGCTCAAGAAGGTGGTTAAGCCCTGGCCAAACAGGCTGAGCCTGTGAACATGGCACCTATTACGTAGTAGAACCAGGGCAGAGATCTAGTCAATCAGGACGGACAGACACTCATGTTGACCGTTAGGGAAAAGCTCCACTCAGGTGAGATCCAGGGGGGCTCATCCAGGCAACATTAGATGCTGGTTTGAGAGGAGGAAAGCTCATTTCATGCCCTGAACCTCAGCTGTTTATTCACCATCAGGTGTATCTCCAATTAACTCATGACTTGAGCCTGCAAATTAGAAGTCTTCAACTTAGAGGCAAGGGACTTTAGAAATAAGGCATGGGACTGCCAAATATTTTGTGCCTGTTACATGTTAGGCACTGTGCAGGGTGATTACATATATTCCTTATATATGATCAAAGAATTTTGTTCTAGGAAAATGTGTTACATTTGAAGATTACTAGTCTAGTGGGAGAAGCACACATTGACATAAGTAATTACAAATTCTTAGTCATAGTCACCTAGAAAACCATGAGGAAATGGAATGGATGTGAGTGGAAGGCAAATGTAAAATCAAACTATCTGAATAGTAGACATTCAATCAGTGATTATCAAGAACAGCGATTATTGAAATAGTATCAGGAGGAAGATTATTGCTATTTTAAAAGTTTACATAGCCAGGTGTGGTGGCACACACCTGTAATCTCAGCAGCTTGGGAGGTTGAGGCAGGAGAATTACAAGTTCAAAACCAGCCTCAGCAACTTAACAAGAGTCTAAGCAACTTAGTGAGATCCTGTCTCAAAATAAAAAACAAAAGGGGCTGGGAATGTAGCTCAGTGGTTAAGTTGGTTAAGCATCCTTGAGTTCAGTCCCTGGTAACAAAAAAAGTGTTTATGTTAAACTGGAGGAAAAGCTTACAGGAAACTTCTGCATAAAATCCAAACATTAACTTCATGATTATGATCAAAGAAAGCCCAAGAAAAATGCTATTCGTTTTTCTCATGGAAAATTTGCAATCACTTTCTCCTTCCATGAGACCAACCAAACTGGTGAGGAGCTAATGTGCAAGAGCCCTGTCCTCAATACTTAACCTCATTTGGCTTTTTATTGTCCTTTAAATTGCCTTGTTAAATTTCATTGCAGAAGCAGACTGATATATTCCTTTTATTCAATTTACCAAAACTGTCTTGCAAAATATAATATTAATATATGTAAACCATAGGGAAATAAAAGTCCAAATGTCTACCAAGATAATGTCCTAAACTAAGTATGGCAGGGGGAGCCTCAGTAAGTATGGGTGGGGTTCGACCTGGTTGTTTCACAGTGTGAAATCAGCAGGGTCCAGAAGACGTGATCGCTATATCCATGCATTTAGTAAAACTATGACTTCTACAGTTAGGACAGTTGTTTATGTGACAAAATCATCCCATCCTTCAATTCCACCCAATTCTTTACGTCTGTTTTTGGCCACATTGCATTCTCAGGACATACATCAGGCCAGAAACACTAAGCTACAAAAGGGGCATTTAATAACCCAACACTCAGAAACGTTTCTCCCATTGGAGCTTGAAATTTCATATGTGATGTCTTCCTTCATTTAGTTGGTGTGGGTTGTACAACTTGCCAGTCCTAGAATTATTCTCTCATAGGTACCATGCTTACAATTATAGTAAACTATCACAGGTGCCTAATGACATGAACACTTTTCTGAACTGCTAGGCATGCCTTGCATTAGATACCTGAGTCAAGAGGGAATAGGACAGCATATGGTTTTCTTTGTTGGCAGCAAATTTCCATCTCCATAAGTGAGTTATCTGTGGTTGTATTGGTCAGGGTTCTATAGAGAAATTGAACAAAGAGGAACCATACATCATGTCTGTTTATATTATTTAATCTGTCCATCAAAATTCACGTAATGCAACTGTCTCATGTGAATGTGGGAAGTGGAAAGCCCGAAATCTGTAGGGCAAACTGACAAGTTGCAAATTCAGGTAAGTGTTGATGTTGAAGCTTTGAATCTCAAATCTGAAATTTCAAGCAGGGTTTCTATGTTATAGTCATAAGGCCAAATTCTTCCTTTAGGAAACCTACCTGTACTTTTAAAGCCTTTAACGGATTGGATGAGATCCCCTTACATTATGGAGAGTGACATGTTTTTCTCAAATATTTATCACAACTCAAAGATTTCTTCACAGCAACATCTAGGGCAATAGTTGGACAATCAATTAGGCACTGTAGCCTAGTCAAGTTGACACATAAAACTATCCATTATAGTTGCAATCGTGTGAAACAGAGAACTTAACACCTAAGATTGGTATTATATGATCTCCCTTATCTCTCCAATTTAGGAAATGTATTTGTGATCACGAGGGCAGACAATGGCTCTTAACCATTTTCTTAATTAGTATGCTACCTGCATGGTAAGAAAGATGTTTTGTTGTATTTCACCATGACTCAGAAGAAGCCAGAGATTAAAGTTTGTACCACCTCTGTTTATCATAATCGTGAATAAATCTTTAACAAGAAGTATTTATTAGATTATGTAGCTAGCTTTAAAACAAATGCAATTTAATCTCAAGCAGTTTAGTTTGAAAAATTGGTAGATTGTAAATGGGGATAGAGTCAGCATAGATCTTTCAACTCTCAAATTTTCCATCTCATTTTTCAAAACTGCTGTTGACTTGATAACAACCACACTTAGTGTCAGTGACCATGGGTTTTAATCAACATGTTCCCTGTTGTATAGACACAGCTAGAGAGATGGTCCAACGATCGCTCTGTAGCTATAAGAAGCATCTATACCTGGCTCTGGGTATTTTGGTTTCAGGAGTGTCAACCTGCAACTTTTCACCATTATAAATAAAGTCAGGCTACAATAACTCATTTCAGTTAAGATGTTATGTTGATATAAGGCATAGATAGATCACATGTCAAGTATGTGCAATAAGACTCTTAATTTGAGTCAGCATAGCAAAACATGATTATAAAAGTTGGAAATCCTCCCCCTTTTTTTCTTTGCTTCTTATTAAATAAGTACAAGAGACACTTTTACCCTGAAGGAGAGCTGTCTCCTCTGATAAATCACATAAGCTCCAACAAATATATGTCATCACCCCCAGGAATGTCAGGTCTCTCTTTGTCGCTCTTGTGGGAGTTGAACATCAACACTGTCAGAGAACTTGACTAATAACCTTCTCCTGGACCTTCCAAGCTCTGCATGCGACTTCTTCATAGAGATCTTGATAAAGTACACCATTTTCGCAGGTCGACAGGGTCTGGTTAAAAGGGTCACCGAGCACTGAGACACTTTCAAGTTCGGTTTACGATAACTCCTTGGAAAACCTTGGGCTTCAGTGCACTTGCAATTCTTTAGACAAATCACAAGAAAATGAATAGGAAAGAAGTTATCTTCGGATCTAATATGTGCGTTTTGCTTTATTCTCCCAAAGACTGGTGCTTTTGAGGACAATTTATACAAGGCCTGATTTGGCTAAAAAAAAAAACACCATCATTGATGTTCTTTAGGTTTTGACCAAATACCTTTCCCTTTGTAAATTTCATTTAAAGCTAATTAGCCACATATTGGTGCATGGTTTTTTTGGCAAGGTACATCCATTATGACAGCACATGGGAAGACGTAACCCATTCCCATTGCTCTGTATACAACTCAAAAGACAAAGGTAAATTTTATTGAAGATAAATTCATAACCAGGGGAAAAGGATGATTTTTTTTTTTTAAAGAGTGAGGGACAGTGAGAGAGAGAGAAAGACAGAATCAATTTTAGTTTTAGTTTTTCATGTGGCTTTTGTTACTTCATTGTGTATGTGGTGCTGGGGTTTGAACCCATGTACTTGCGCATGCCGAGCAAGTGCCATAACCACTGAGCCACCACCACTCCAGCCTCAAAAAGGATGATTTTAAATGCCCACTGTTTTTCTCACCCACATGTCTGAGGATGAGATATATTTTGACTCTCCCCGATAATAAGATTTCACATCTTTCTGGTGTGCTCCACCCTTTTCATTCTCTCAATGTCATTTCGGTTTTAAAAAAACCACACTGCATTCAGATCCCCTGACCAAAAACCTTGGGACATCATAAAAATGGTAATTAAGCATTATTATTTCATGGACCCTTCATTGCCAATTTCACAAGACTACACAAACAGGGTTCCTTTAAGTTGTTTTATTGATGACAGAAACTCTGCGAAATTACTGATTTGATGAGGAAGCTGCAAACAATAAAGAATGTATCTGTTGCCAATGAAATACAATTACCCCAGGTCCTTTAGGCAAACAAATATAGAGTTCCTCACACCAAATGGCTTTTGTGCAACAAAGCCATTTTAAAATGTTGAATTGTGCTTCTACAAAACCTTCAAAGAATGAGGTAGTTTTCTTTGCCCACTGTATTTTCTAAATCCCATTATTACAATGTAGTCAGCTGAAATCCTTTCGCCATAACCTTTAAACAATTTTTTTTGCGAAAGCCAATCCTCATTTACACAGTGTTTATTTCCTCCTCCTTATTTATTTTTTCTTAAAGAGAACTGGGAAAATCTCTACACTAGAGAAATTTGAGACTTGCAGATCTAAGGTTTATCATTTCTACATTAGATTCTGATGCAAGAGAATAGGTTCTAAAAATTCCACAGTTGACCTGATATTTTGTTCCTATCTGTAAGCCTGGACTCAAAAATCGACTCAAACTACTTATTTTAAGAGAGAAAGAGACAATCAATTGTATTTGTTTTTTTCATCTGGCCTTTATTTCTCTCACCCTCAGTTGTGTATGTGGTGCTGAGGTTTAGAACTCGGGGTCCTCACACATGCCAGGCAAGCACTATAACTGCTGAGCCACCGCTCCAGCCCTAGCTAGCTCATTTTTAAGGCCCTATTCAAATCTTATAGCCATACTCTTGAGAGAATTCCTATACTCTTTGAAAGTGGTCAGGAATGTAGAACATGAGGATATTTGCATTCCTTTCTTAGGCCTGAGAATGACTTTTATGTGTGTAAGAAATTAGTCAGGGGACACATGGAGACCTTTCCTGGGCTCTGACCCAGGAAAGTGGGGCTCTTCGCCCCACTCTGACCAGCTAGAGGCACAGCAAATGAGCATAAAGCGACTAGAACACAAAGAGTGGCTTCCAAAGTCCTCTTAGGGCTTTGTGGAGGAACTGGAGATGCTTAAGGGGGACAGAGGAAGAACCGTGACCATAGAGTCCCCACCCCTTGACTGTAAGGTGGTCACGGTGGATGGCACCCACGCTGCCATGCTTTCTCCACTTGCATGACCTAGACACTCCTCTCACAAAAGAGTCAGCACTAGAGGCAATTTTACCTGATCCCAGGATTCTCCACCCTGGGACGTGCAGGCCTGACTATGGCTCTAATGGTGTTTCATTTCCAAAACTAAACCGGGTAGAATTTGTTCAGTATCTATTTAGCTTTGACAACCCTGTTGAACATCAAGAACACCTCAAAAGGGGCTGGAGCAGTGGCTCAGCAGTTATGGCGCTTGCCCAGCATGCGGGAGTATGCGGGTTCAAACCCAAGCACCACATGCACAACAGAGTCTCAGAGCAACAAAAACTGCATTTAACACCAAAAAAAAAAAAAATATTGTTTCTCTTTTTCTCTCTCACTATCCTTCTCTTTTAAAAACAAACAACAAAAAACAAAAAACCTTAAAAGACCAATGAGGTTTCAGCTAAACAGGCTTCGTTCTGGTTTTACTGCTATAAGGAGAAGGCAAGAACTTAAAAATTTTTGAAGAATCAAACCTGTTTCTTGGTGTGGGGAGTTACTTATTTAAACAGTGTCTTCATTCCAGGAAGCTAGTACATCACCAGAATGTGTCCCCAAGGAAGGAGGACGGGAGGGAGTAAGAATGTGAACTGCTTGGGGTGGTGGCCTGGATCACACAGCACAGGAAAGCCAAATGGGAGGAGCAGAAGCCGCAAGGCAGCTGGTGTTCTTGTTCCCAGTTCACAACTCTGGCAGATGTATGTATTTTTTAATTATTAAATTTAGTCTTCAAATTTCAGCCCCCCACTCCCTTGCTCCCCCCAAAATTGCAGCATGTTGCATATTTTAGTTAAAAACCAAATAATAATATTCAATTTCCAAGTCAGCTAACCTGCACTAAAGAAAAGTGGTAAATAGTATTTCTAAGGGAAGGGAGAAATGGTCACAATCTACTCTTTGTCATTTATTTGGCTTCAAGAAGTTCCATGAGTAAAAAAAAAAAAAAAAGATTCAAGATATAGATCTTACAGACTATTCAAATTATTAAAAAGTCCATCCAAACTGGTAGCAACCTAAAGTAGTTTCAACGTACCACAACCCTCAGATTAGAAGCTCAAGGTCACGGCCTACTTCTAGTAGCTGAGGGACTGGCCACTACAGTCAGTCACTTCCTAAGGGCACGGTTTGTGTTTGGCAGAAGGCTGAAGAGCCAAATGCCTGGTAGTAGTTTGAGTTTTCCCCTCTATGATTCCTTCCCTTCTCTACTTTCACTTGTTCTTCCTCTGACAACTTCTCACCAATTTTTCCCCACAGTTCAATATTGGACAACAAGGAACCTAGGCATTATCATACAGGGTGTGCAGAAATCTGCCAAGGAAACTATTTCAATCCATTCTGGGAGCACAGCTTACATTCATTCTTACCACCCTAAATTTCCACCTTCAGAAACTAAAACAGATGATCAAAATAAACCCAAAGCTGGCACTAGGGGAAAAAAAGATAAAGGGTAAAATCAATGACATTATACAAATTGTACAACTTAGACGAAATAGACCAATTTTGGGACTGGAGCAGTGGCTCAGTGGTTATGGTGCTTGCCTGGAATGCGTGAGGACGTAGGTTTGAACCCCAGCACCACGTAAGCTATAAAGTATCAGAGCAATGAAAGCCACATGAAAAACTAAATAAAATTGATTTTAAAAGAATAGACCAATTTCTGGAAAAGCATGAACTACTACAAGATCATAAACATTTAAATGGTCCCCAATGATCACTAAAGAAAATAAGTTCCTAATATGAAAATATCCAAAAAGATCTTTGGATACAGAAGATATCACTGGAGAACTCCACCATATATTTAAAGAAGAATACCAATTCTATACCAACATTTAGAGGAAGTAGAAGAACAAGCAACAAATCACAATATATTTTATGAAGCTGGCATTACCAGATCTTTAAACGAGAAAAGATGGTGTCAAACAAAACAATGAAAGAAACTCCAAATTACAGACCAAATTCCATCATGAATATAATATAAATACCCCTGTATATCGCACTTTTGACAAGCGAAAGTCATATGATTGTATGGATCGATGGAGAAAAATCATATGGCCAAATTCAACAACAATGAATAATAACTCTCAGAAAAAGAGGAATAGAGAGTTATGGATTAAATTATATCCCCCAAAAGATCACTGGGGTCATGACCTGGAAGGGTACCTCATCTCTGTGACCCTTCCCCTCTCTCTGTTTCTGCTTCTTTGCTGTCCTGAAGGGAGTAGCTTTCCTCCACTGGGCTCTTCTGCCATAATATGCTACCTCATCTTGGGCCCAGAGCAATGGAATCAGCCATCTATGGACTGAGACCTCTGAAACTCTGAGCTCCAGATAAACTTTTCCTCCTCTAAGTTGTTCTTGTTGGTGTTTCGGTCACAGTGACAAAAAAGCCAATTAAAACAGAGCCGTATGTCATTTGCCGAGCTTGACAAATGTACTTATGTGTATGTGCAGTGCTGGGAAATGAACCAGGTCCCTATGTATGCTGGAGAAGCACTGTAAAGTACATTCTACCTCTGGGGTTGGAGCAGGTACATAACAGGGTGACTGAAGCTGGGTTTCTGTCCATAAGTATAGGAAGCTCTTGGTGGTGACCTATTGGACTCTCAGCTAGTAAGCGTGATTGGTGGTTGGCGGTGGGTGGTTGTGGTGTTTGGATATTAGTTTGTTGATTTGGATTTTTTTATTTTACTTTGTCTTTTGTTTTTTGGGGGTTTTTTTGTTGTTGTTTTAGGATTTTATTTTTTATTTTTTTAATTTTTTAGCTAGCACCTGTAATTGGTGTTCTGGCTTAGGATATCTAATAATTGTAGTCAGAATAGTGTAGTGCTGTGAGGGCCCAGATCCTGCTATGAGACCGTCATCATGGACCATTATCAGGTCCTGGGGAACACTGGGCAAAGTACCTTCTCCCAGGTGAAACTAGCCCACCATCTCCTCACTGGGACAGAGGTGGCAGTGAAAATCTTAATAAAGGTAAATCAGAACATCCTCCTCCTGTCCAAATGGATATGATGATGGACATGAAACAGCAAAATGTGACCCAGCTCTTTCAGGTCATGGAGATGGTGGAAAATATCTACATGGTCATGGAGCATGTAGGTGGGGGAGACCTACGGCAACACATCCCAATGGATGGTGGCATCCAGGAGGAGAGAAGGCCTGCAGGCTGTGCAGGTAGATTGCAAGTGCCATATACTACTACCGTGAAAAGGGCATTGTGCATCTAGACCCGAAGCCAGAGAACATGCTGGTGGATGCCAGAGGCAACATCACTCATGACTTTGACCTGAGTGCAGGTTCATGCTGGGCAGAAGCTGAGAAAGTTGTGGGGCACTCTCCCATACCTTCTCCCTGAAATCATCCAGTGCCCAGAATATGAAGGCCCCCCAGGAGCCTGGGTGTCGTTTGGTACTTTATGCTTACCAGGACGTGCCCATTGATGGTGATCACTGCTAAGGAGGTGAAGAAGCCGATCATTGAGGGAAGGTATCACATTCCCCCGCACTTTTCCAAGGGAGCCCGGAGTCTCATCCAACAAATACTGGTGACGGACGCCATGAAGAGCAGATAATGGAGCATCTACGGCTGAGCCAGGGTGAAGAATCTTCACCCAGTCATTTTACTGAGCCACTCCCCATACTCCCAGACCCCACAATTGCAAAATCATGTTTGACATGGGTTACGACCCCTATAACACCTGGCTGTACCTGGCAAATTGAAAATACGATGAGGCAATAGGTACTTACTTGATCCGCAGCACCGGCTAACCCGGGGCAGGCTGCACGTTCCAGTTGAAGCCTGTGCAGTGGAGGCTTGGGTCTCCCAGCCCCTGAGGATTCTTCCAGTGTCCCCCCGAAAAATGAGTGCCAGTGAGCCTGTGCCTCCCACCTTCCCCTTGCCCTGTGAGTCAGCTGCCTGAGAAGGGCAAGTGGTCGTGGCAGAAGGGTGGTGGAAGTGCCAGTGTGCTTGCCATTCCTCTCCGCTTCCTGAATATGAGGACCCCCACTCCCAGCGTAGACTCCCAGCATGACCCTGTGCCCCCAAGGCCCAACCCCTGGCTGATAATCAGTGGGTGGGTCATAGCAGATGGCAGCACGCCCTCCCATAGTACCTCCACAGGACAATCTGATGACAACAGCAGGGGCTGGAAGCGCGTGACAAGAAGGATCACCACCGGTACCCAACAACAGTGTTGGTGCATGTCGTGTTTCAGCAGGCGGGCATTCAGAAACAAGGTGGCTCCTACAGGAGGAGGGCGCAGACGTGTCAGGTTCCAAAACCGAGTGGCTCCAGTGTAGATGGAGATGAGACATACACACCAATAATCCAAGACAGCCAGAAGACCCTGAGCTCTGAGCATCCGGACATCATGGTGTGGGCATCCATCAGCCATGGACTCAAATGGCTGCAGGAGTGAGGTGTGCAAATTGGCCCAGGCTTCTCCACACATCCAGCCCGGAGAGCATCTGGATCCATCAGGAGTCTCCTCTGCCCCCACTTGCAAGACACATCAGAGACTTTTCCCTGGGACACTTCCCCCTGCCCTGCTCTTCTCTGTCCTTTCTTCCATGTTTCTGGGATAGCAAAGATGGTTTTTAATAAATTTCTATTTCTCACAAATTTTATAATAACAATGATGTTCCAAAGATTTTTTTTTTAAAAAATCAGATTAAAAAAAGAGAGAGAGAGGGAGAGGAGGCCTCAGGGCAAGAGCTGGAGTCCAACAGCCATTTCTTTCCAAGGCCTGGACCACTGTGCCTCCCTCTCCTGTTCAGTGTAGATACTTGCTCACCTTGAGCCAGTGCAGATGTGGACTCACCTCCCTTGACCAAGTGTAGATGGACATTTTCCCCTTGAGCCTGTGTAGACTTGATTCCCTTGGTGCTGGTTGCTTTGGTTAGAAGGAATCCTTTTCCTGTCTTCAGGCCCCTCTCTGGGATGTGTGGAGAGGGTGGGTGGCAGCTG
This sequence comes from Aplodontia rufa, assembly GCA_004027875.1. Classification (NCBI taxonomy): domain Eukaryota; kingdom Metazoa; phylum Chordata; class Mammalia; order Rodentia; family Aplodontiidae; genus Aplodontia; species Aplodontia rufa. The sequence goes on from PVKS010009335.1 coordinate 53,813, forward strand.
TTGGAGAAGACATCTCTGCCAAGGCATTGGGAGACCCCAGAGTGTTTTATGGTATCACCTCCATAACCCCATGTGCAGGGAAGTGAGGGGTGGCCTCGTGCGCAGGGGTGGGTCTGTTTGTAACAGTGGCAGGGTGCTTTGCCACATGCCACAAAGCCTCCCCACCCAAAAGCTTCTCCTGCTGGATGCTAAAGTTCCCGGAAGGAGGGAACTTGGGACCTGGGAATGGAGATGTTAAACCATCTTATGGATGCTATTTACATAAAAGTAAAGTGCACCAATGTGCAATTGCTCTTTGGGTTCTATTGACGCTGAATTTTGTAAAGTGCACACAAACAGAAATGCTCAGGTTAGGGCGGGAGGTTTCAGACACCTTCCAGCCCTGACATTTCAGCAAGGCTGGGACTTCCAGAGCTGCTCTGGCAGCTTCTTCCTGCCCTTGCTTTTAGTGATCAGAAATGGATTCTTATTCGTCTTTTTTGTTTTGTTTTGTTTTGTTTGGAGAAAGAAGGAGAGAGAAAAGAGAATAATTTTTTCATCTGGTCTTTGTTTTTTCAATACTTGGTTGTGTATATGGTGATGAGGTTTGAACCTACATCGTCACGCATACCAGGCAAGCACTCTAACTACTGAGCCACTTCTTCAGCCCCAGAAATGGATGCCTTTTACCAAAAAATGCATGTCCCATTTGTCATTTTAATAGCTTGCCGTTTTTCACCTTCAGCCAAGAAAACTAAAAGCTTTAAAGTAAAAATACTATATCATGCTGCTTTAACCATATATAGGAAGATAAAATAATAAATACATTCACATAAGATAGATTTTTTTTTTCCTCCAGTTAAATTTCTAGACCCAGAAAATTGTTCTATGTAAAATATAGCTGTGAAAATTTGTTTCGTAGCATTTCAGTAATGATTTGGGAAGGGTGCATTTTAAATAACTCAAGTTTTATAGTTCAATTTTTTAAAACTTTAGTCTTACTGTAACATGGCTCCATTGAAGAATTTTCATCTATAGCAAAAGGTTTCCAAAGATCTTCTGAAGAGTTGGTAAGAAGGTAGCACTATAATGGGCCACGGGCTATTTCAGTTGAAAATGCTGTGGGCTTATCAAGCTTATGGTCATAGAAATTGCAATTAAACTAAAAATGGTGAAAGGTTTCACTTGCTAAGAATTCCTTGTTAATACTGAAGTCTTTACAGCTAGGCTGTCTGGGCTAAAATTCCTGCTTTAAACTCCTTGGGCTCATTTTCACAAATGTGAAATGTAGACAGTAGTCTTTCCCTCATGAGAAAAACAGTATTCCATGTACAGTATTAAAACAGGTTAAATGAGTAAATGTTTTAGTGTATGAAAATAAGGCATTTGTATGCTGTGAGACAACAGAAATCTAGTCACATATTGTTATATGATCAGGCCTTCTCTAGACACTGCATCCTCCTGTCTGTTGGTCCATCGTCCACCCATCCACCTACTCATTTATTTGTCCATCTGTTTATTCATCCACCCATCTACCCACCCAATCAGCCAACAAACTAAACAACCAACATGAAGTGAAAAACTCCTAGGGGTTCAGTTCTTTTCTAGACTCTGGGCACCAAAGTTAAATAAGTGCTCACTTAAGATAAATGATAGACTACAAGAAGTGTTGGCATGTGCGGGGCTTTGCTGTTTATCATTGTTTCAAACATGAAAATCTTTCTCTAGGCTGTGTTTTAGTCTTCAGCTATGTGGCGTTTTCCTGAGAGTATAAAACTTTATTGCCTGAAAATAAACAAGTTTTTCTGCTCAGTATATAGCTTGAATTTTAAATATATATGTATATATATATATATATATATATATATATATATATATATATATATTCATCCATGAGCTGGGGTTGCAAATGCTATGGCTTGGATATGAGATGTCCCCCTCAAAAGTTCATGTGACAGTGCAGGATATTCAGAGGTGGAACGATTACATTATGAGAGCTGTGACCTAATCCGTTATTATTAATGGGTTAGCAATTTTTATGGCTTAATGGTTGCCATTGGTAGGCAGGTGGTGGTGGTTGGAGGTAACTGGAGGCATGCCTTTGGACCCCACCCACCCTGCCCGCTTCCTGGCTGCCATGAACTGAGCAGCTTTCCTCCCCGACATCCTTCTGCCATGATGTTCTGCTTCACTTCAGGTCCAGAGCAATGGAGTTTGGGCAACCATGGACTGAACCTTTGAAACCATGAGCCAAAATAAACTTATCTTCCTCTTTGTTGCCCTTGTCAGGTATTTTGGTCACAGTGACAAAAAGCTGACTAACACAAGCACCATAAACTTGGAACCCCTCAGAATACGCTCCAACTCGTCTGACTTTCAACTCATCTCTCGTCTTTGTTCATCGCTCACCCTGGCCATCTTTCTACCCTCCCCAGGATCCTCCAGTGTTTTCTCCAGGGAACTTTTCCCTGTGCCCAACTTGGCACGAGCCATTCTGCATGCAGTTGTTTTACTTTGGGCTAAGTTTGGCATGGTGGTGTCTTTCCTGTTCATCACTACATGACCATCTTTAGCACATGGTCTGGCTGTGTTGCATTCAGTAAAATCTTTGGATAAACAAGTAGATAAATAGGTAAGTTCGGGGCTGATTCTTGGGGAATAATACTTGAAAGGCTACTGTCAACATGTGTTTCCCCCCTGAAATTTATAACTTCAGCTAGGAATATACAGGGTGTGACATGGATTTACTTACTCCACACAAGAACAGAATCAAATGCAAATCATTTATTCAAAATCTCAAACTGGGAAAAATCATGGTTATATGAAAGTTCTTTTCTGAGTAGCTGGATCCATAACCTTTAAGCTAACAATTTAAACGGCTTGACTCATAACAGACATTTTCTTGACAGATTGGATCTAGGATCATTATCTTTATTTCCATGTAATCTGGCTTTGAGTTTAAGACAACCAGCAAGGATGCTGAAATCTGCCGTGTTCTGTTAGACGTACGCGACAGCTCAACACTGTTCCAACAGAACGCAGACACAAACGTACCAGGTGGACAGCAGGTGGCAAGCCAGAGGTCCCCACCCCACACACGCTGGGTGAAATAACCCCAACTGCTGGTCTTCCTAAGTAGTTTCGCACTGAAAGAAAGGCATAGAAACAGAACACTTTCCTTGAAAAATGAGATTAAATGCTTATTCTAACTTCTTGATGGGAGAGATGTGCTCTGGCCTTCCTCTCTTTTTATCTAACTATTAACTTCCGCATTTATATCTAAAATTACGGGGCTGGAGCGGTGGCTCAGTGGTTTCGCTGCTTGCCTGGCAAGTACGAGTACCTGGGTTCAAACCCCAGCACCACGTGCACAACTGAGTGTTGGAGCAACTAAGGCCATGTGAAAAACTAAATAAAGTTGTTTCTCTCTTTCTCTCTCTCTCTCTCAAAAAAATAAAATAAAATTACTTCAAGTAATAGACTATAAACTGCACGAGGTAATGTTTATATACTGTGTATTTTCAAAAGCTAACTTTCCTATCCTATTGCTGTTTGCGTGAGATGAGCATTTGTGGGTACTCAATCAACATTTATCACATGAAGTACAATCTCCATGATCTTTTGTCAGACAACACTTATTGAAAAGCCTGTACCCTTTGCTATCTTTGCATATCAGTGTAAGAAAAAAACTACACATAGAAAGGAAGGGTTCTTTGGTCATATGTAGAGTCAGGACATGAAATACAGGGTTTCTCTAATCCCTAAGTCTTTTGCCTTGGTGCAGCTGCTATTGCTCTAAATATTTCAGAAGATACCACTCATTGAAAGTGAACAGCAAGGCCTTTGCTTGTCTGTCTTCTGTTTACACACATTTTCCCAATTATAAAAGTAAAGCAAACATACAATTCTATAAAGGGTAAACAGCACACCATGATCAAGCACTGAGTGTGGCAGGGAAAGAAATAAGGGTATCGTGGTGGCTGTTTTCACTGCACAATTTCCCTAGTGCCGATTTAATAAAAAGAGTTCCTACAGTCCTTTTTTATTTGGGCGACGGGGTACCAGGGATTGAACCCAGGGGTGCTTACCCACACAGCCACATCTGCAGTTGTTTTAATTTTTTTATTTTGAGCAGGTTCTCACGAAGTTGCTCAGGGCCTGATGAGCTAAGGCTGGCTTTGAACTTGCGATCCTCCCTTTAACCATGATGAAATTACACTCATTAATTGACTCTAAAGGACTGAGAGTGCTCAGACTTGGGGCAAGTAAGACTACTTGTTCAGGTACAATTTGATCAAGCAACAAAACTAACATGGCAAGGAACTTTAACCCAGGGTGTTTAACGGAGGCTCCCCATGTCTTCAGGAGAGCTGATGACACGTTCTACCACCTAGTTTCTGTGTTTGTTTTTTATAGCAGTCATTTGAGGAAAAGAACTGGGAATGTTTATCAGTAGAAAAAAACAGTTCCTTAACAAGTTTCTCAGTCATTTCCTTCTTTCCCTTTTCCTCTGTGCTTTTGAGAGCAAAGGCTAAAACAAATATTATCAATGCATTCACCTGCCAGCAGCACGGTACCAGAAGTGGGCTCTTCATCTGACGCATCAGGAGTTGAATCCTTGGTAAGTGACTGTAATAACAACAACCGAAATTTCTAATAGTGAATCTTTTTAGGAAATGTCTGAACACTGCATTTTAAGATCTTGTTGGTTGTTTTTTTTTTAAGCAACTTTTTAATTTAGTTTTTCATGTGACCTTCATTCCTCGGACACTTGGTTGTGTACGAGGTGCTGGGATTTGAACTCGTGTACTTGCACAAGCTGGACAAGCACTGTAACCGTGGAGCCACCGCTCCAGCCCCAATATTTTGGTTTTTACTAATGTCTTTTGGGCAAAGCTGACAAACTTGGTCTGATATGTAAAAACTGAAAAGAGCGGGAGGAAGACAACATGCAAAATAAGTTGATCATTATCATTTTAAGTGCCTTCAGTTCTGTTTATATTCATTCACATGTGAATTGCTGAATCTCATTTGATCAACCCAATTAAACATTAAATAATTGCAGCCAATTATGCAAATATCAGCAACAATATTAATTTGTTGATCTTTTTGAGCAGATTAGCCTCACATGTTCCTGATGCTAGACGATATTATGCCTCAAATGATCAATTAGTGTTACGATAACTAAGTCTTGAAGAATGGATAATTGCCTACTTAAAATGTGACACTTGCTGTATTACTGCACCACAATTAGACAAATAGTGCACAAGAAAAAAAGAAGTGCAGATGTTCCTTTTAAATCTATTTCACAAGTGAGTGTCAAGGTCAATTTCCTGTTTTATTACTTAAAGGAGAATGGCAGTTCGCTCCCTGCATCAGGAGACCTCCAGTTTTTAGAAACATATATCCTTCGCCTTCACCGAGTCTTGTCGGGAGGGCTTAACATGCTCTCCTGTTTTTATGCGAGAAATCTTATCAATAGAATGTTCTCCAGCTTTCACAGTGGGCATACTAAATTTAGAAATGCAAAGGATAAAATGCACTTATGGCAAACAAGTAATTTCCCTTTCTTACGGGATCTGGACTCTAGCTATTATGTGCTACTTGGCAGTTAAAATTACCTGAGACTCTTTTCTGGACTTCTATATTAAGAAGGAGGTCAAAGGACTTAGCAAAGGCAAATGCATACCCTTCGAAAGCTACTTGCTGAACATTTCCAGGGCGGTCAAGAGCACCTCAGGCCTGAGGAAATCAGACCAGCCTGAGACTGCAGATCACCAATTAAAAGCCCCTTCAAGATATTTTTACCATTCCTTTTCATCTTTGCCTCCTCCAATTTTCATTTTACCAGTCGTGTCTAAAAGAGACCCTATAGCTAAAAGTTTTGGAAAAGAATCAAAGCTCGTTTGCTATGTGTTGTTAAATGCCTGAGGAAATTTTTCCAATGCATCAAACTTTTAGGATGTTTTTTCCTTTGCTCTGAAAAGAGAATGAAATATGATCAGCAAGATCAAAGTTATTAGGACTTGAGGGAAAGCAAAATACAATGTCTGAGAGTTGACCTACATCAAGGGTAAATGTTTTCTGTCAAGATTTGGCTTTCCCATAGATAAACCAGGAAAGGATACGATTTTTAACTCAGCACCTAAACAAGGAAAACATCTTCTGTGATTACTCTCCCTGTACCCTGACCCTGTGCTCACTCAATCCCCCGTCAACAGAAAAGAGTAAAAAGCTGAGGACACCTCTTCTTTCTAGCCCTCGCCTTCACCTCCGAATGATTTGTTTTGCATTTAACGCTCAACATGTAACATCTGTCATTTTCATTTGGTTGGTATGATGTCAGGAATTCTCTTGAGCTATTGCTTCCACTCCAATATAGCCTTCAAACATGAAGTGATTCCTCCAACTACGGCTCTCAGGATTTCTAATGACTTTGGAGTCCAGGGAAAACAGATACTATGAGGTAAACAGTTCACACAGTCAGAACTGGGCACAAATTCCAATGAAGAGGTTTCATAATATAGAAGGTATACTTCTATTGAAGATATATGTTCCTTCGGTTGTTCATTCATTTGCTATGTAAAACATTTAGTGAGTACCTACTGTGTGTCAGGCATAGGGGATACAAAGATCTCTAAGGTATAAGGCCCTAATCTGGCAGTAGCTGATGGACAGCTGGTGACAGTGTCACGTGGAAGGGCAGCAGCTGCAACATGCCTAGGTTTTACAGATGCACAAGTGAGCTCACAGCACACGGTGACACCAGGAACAAGGGAGGCATTTACTTTGAGATGGATGGTAGGGCCTGCAAAAACATGATGATGCAAGCAAAGCCAGCTTTTGAGGATCTTTCTTTTTTTTTATTTAGTTTTTCATGCAGCTTTCATTGCTCCAAGACTCCGTGGTGTACGTGGGTGCTGGGGTTTGAACCGGTGTTCTTGCACATGTTGGGCAAGTGCTGTAACCAACGAGCCACCGCTCCAGCCCCAGCTTTTGAGAACCTTGATTTTAAAAAGAAAATAAGAATGTTTCTGGAACAGTGATGTGTCACCAGAAACATTATCTATGAAATTTACTCCAGTTAGCTTTCCAAAACATCCACAAATTTCATTTGGTTGAGGAGCCCTGCCTTACACTAAAGAATAAACATTTTTGGCTCTGAGTGAAGTTCTAAGGGAAGCACTCAAATTACTGAGGAAAACTCCGCTATATGGCTTACGTTATCATCTTTCTGGGAAAAGGTAAAGTAAGCTACTACTACAAATTCACAGAACACCATTTGACAATTACAATTCATATTCTCTGGCACACGGAAAAGAAGTCACTCTTGTAGCATACTAATAATACAAACTACATTATGCACAACTACTAACAGGTAGGCAAAGAGATCTATCACAATACAAACACCGCAGTCTACTCCAAAAGCATACAGTTGATATCCTATGTTTTCATTCAGGATAATACGATTGTCCAGTCGCTCTCTTCTCTTCCATACTATAATAAAACCAAGAAAACATGTTTCAGTATAAAAGCATACATATTCATGTTTAAAAGTAAAATTAGAGCGAGGAAAGGAAATGTGGGCAGGAGGGAGCAATAGAGAGACCTGACAAAAATACAGAAAAATCATACATAAGGAGATGTGTAAAAACAAATAACTAGAATCACAAATTTTATAATGATTGCCGAACTTGAATTCATAGCTGGTATAGGTCCTTTAGTAACAGGTAAGTATAAGCCTCAATCACCATTTCTGTATTTCGCTTCTGCTTTTAAAGTGAAGTAATTGAGTTAACTACTCCTATCTTTTCTCTAAAGAAGAGCTGCTCCAAGTGTACTCCCCACCCTATCTGCCTCGGTATCAATGGGCAACTTGTCAGAAGTGAAAATCCCCAGGCCCCATCTCAGACTTAATGAATCAGAAATTCTGGGGACACATCCCCAAAACTTGCTTTCAGCAAGCACTTCCAGTTGATACTCATGTTCAACTTACTTTATGTTCATGCACAAAAATATGAAGTTGATGATCCTGATGGGTCTTAACAGACACTTTGTTCTCTAAGTCAAAGTAGTTTGTAGTATGTTAGCATCCCAATTTTTCCTATTCCTTCAAAAGTCATGCAACTGACATCTAGATCAGAATTTGGTTATTTGCACTAGCAAATAATCTGCTTCACAACAAACCTGAATTATAATATTTAGAACTGAATTAATGAAACAAAGATATTCCATACTAGAAATGGAAAGCCAGTTCTACGGTCAACATTCATTCACCCAGCAAACATCTGTGTATAAATAAACTCTCGTCCTTTGAGCAACGATGCATGCCGTCACTACCGTGACAGCACTGACACAGACTTAAACTCTAGGTATAGGTGCTATTACCAATCCCATTTTATGAAGAGCAAGCTGAATGCTAATTATGACTTTCCCAACGTTGCAGTTAGCAAACAAAGAGCCCAGGTCTCAGCCATGGTCTCGGTCACATCTAATTTCACATTCGGAACCATCACTTAGACTGCCCTCTACCTGTCCACAAAGCCACATGTGTGGAGAGAGACCTGGAACACATCTTCCCAAGCCAGAGTATCAGGCCAGTGAATCTGTCACTGTGAGTTTGCCTGGATAACTCAGAAATGAACTGCGTTCTCTGGCCCTAATGTAAAGTTAAATTAATGTGAATCAAAATTTTCTGAATTAGAAAGAACTTTACCGTCCATCTAAAACAGAGGGGAAGATCCAAGTAAGAGGACTCTAGATTTTATTTCTTTACTTCAAGGGTAAATCCACTTTTAGTCGTTTTGTATACTGGACTCCAGAAAAAATTTCTTTCCAATAGAGTTCTGCTTTAAAACCAAGTGTGAGGAATGGTGGTGTATGCCTGTAATCCCAGAGACTCAGGAGGCTAAGGCAGGAGGATCGCACGTTCAAGGCCAGCCTCAACAATTTAGAAAGACCCCGAGGAACTTAGCGAGATCTTGTCTCAAAATAAAACATAAAAAGGGCTGGCAATGTGGCTCAGTGGTTAAGCACCCCTGGGTTCAATCCCTGGTACCAAAACAAAGAACAAAAAAAGCGAGTGTGAACAGTAGCAAGTTTTAATCCAAGCATGTCATTTACAGACAAGGACACAGAGGTTCCGATCACACTCAATCCCAAGTCCAGCTCACCTGTCTCTAATGTTATTTCTACTATATAACACACTGTGCTGGTGCTGTGTCCCTCTTAAAGAGTTTACAAACCCTGAGAGAGCAGAATCCACCAAATATAGAAGAAACTGGGAATTTAGAAGGGGTTCTGCCCACTGCCTGGATTTACATGAGAAAGAGAATGAGGGAAGCCAAATGACTGTAAGACCTGCTTAGTCCACCCTCAGAAAGCGGCCCCAGAGGGCATCCTCCCACTGCTGCTTCAGGGCCCGCGCTGGGTGGCACAGGTCCACATGCTTCCTGGTTTAGTATGATGTCAACACCACTGAAGGTGAGAGCAAAGTAGTCATCCTTTTATTTTTCACTTGGATTCTGACACTTTTACCATCAATGATGAATGAGTGTTGGTGTATTGACGTTTTTTCAGATCTGTGGGATTCGTGATTCATGATTATGATTGTTTTGTCTTGAATCTCAATGGTTAAAGAAAACCTGTTTCTATTACTTGTTTTAGTTTTATAAGCAGCTAAAAATCAATTTTGGTTACAACAATGGTCAAAGTCCATACCCCTGTACAAACCTGCACAACGTGGACTAAGTCTGATCCCTCTCATCCTGTAATTTATGCATTTACGTAAAACTGTAGCATTCTGAGATATATCTAGGAAATGTATTATTACAGGTAATTCGTAACGTGTAGACCTAGGTACTTAGCCATCAAACTGTTCATTTGGCTCATGGATAATTCATTTTTTCAAGTAAGTAGACATGGCAGATTTTAGCAGAGCTAAGAATTTTATTCCTTCCTTTAAAATAGGAGTCCATAGAAGAAAGGGAAAGGGAAAACAAGCCTGTATGAGCCAAGATGCGGTAATACAAAGTCAATATCTCTGAATTGACATGAATGGAAGCAGCGCTTTGGATTTCAGGTTTCTGTTTGTTCTTTTCTTTTTTCCATTTTGGAATACTTGCATATACATATTGGAGAATGAGACTAAGTCTAAAAAACAAAATTCATTTGTGTTTCAGGTATACCCATTATATACAGTGTGAAGGTAATCTTATACAACATGTTTAATAATCCTATACATGAAAACAAAGTTTGTATACACTGACTTGTGGCATCACGTCACCACTAAAAAAGTTTTGAATTTAGGTTTTTGGATTAGGGATCCTCAGTATGTACTATTGCCAACATCACTACAAAACCACAGCCCCTGGCAACCTTCAGCATTCAGCAGGCCTAGCACAAGTCATATTTACTTAACTTTGTTCATTGGAATCAGAGATGGGGCCAGAGCAACGTGGCAGACCAGGTGATGTCTGCAGAATGGAGCCCACATGGGAGATGATTACTGTGATGAGCAGAATTTTAATCTTTTATAAATTCCAGTTAGAAACCCAAACCAAAACATGACTAATGTCAAGTTCATTACTTCACATTCGAGATACATAGGGCAAATAACTTC